>ML814577.1:0-11183 GCA_009831015.1 Picea engelmannii | reverse complement strand
CTAGTTGACGGTCTTTGGTGGAGTGACTAGTGTTGATTGGGAGTGATCCCTAGCTAGAAGGAGTTGGTGGCTAGGGTTTTCTTTGGTTTCCTTAACTAGGATTTGAAGAGCATGACTTGTACCAGCTTGTATTGAACTTCATCTTCTATATATATATGAAGTGTTCCAGCTGTCCAAATTTGTGTACAATTTGAATTTCAACTTATGTTATCATCATGATTAAGTGGACTCTAGCATTGGCTATGCAAGCTGATTTGACATAACACTGAGTGGAATTTGTTAAGTGATTTAACACAAAACTGTTATATGCTTGGAAAGTATGGCCCAAGGGTTGAAACTTCATTGTATTGAAGTACACTTGATTGGTATTTATTTTCTTGGGCTGCCTTGTGAATTGAGTTGAAGGAAGTGAAGTCTTTGCTGCTGTAAATTACTATTTTAGATTCATCCCTGAGGCTAAAAGTTCACAGGGAATAGATCTGGGAAACCTCAAGATGAGGTGAAATTTGTGAATTTGCAATAAAAAGCAATTTCTCGAAATTTATACACTCTTTAGCTCTTATCTCATCACTTACAATTCATATTTAAAAGTAACTGTGTTAGGCGTTATTTTTATCCTTCAACTGTTCTTAATTTAGAGAAAAAGCGCATGGCAGATGAGGTTCCCAGTGAAAGACCAGGGCACATTATACTAAGAGTGAGGTGCTCTATTCTGGGCAACTTCTGCATGTAGGTTGTGCACACTTCCCTGGAATACAATTAGAGTTTTACTAAGTTAAGTAGGGCACACTAGTAGAGGGGTCCCACTGGTTTATTAATAGAGCGATCCCACTGGTTTTGTTATTCATTAAGTTTACCAAAAAGTGTGTGCACTGTGTTTGGTTTTCTTTACTAAATTCATAGACAAAAAAAACAGAGAAGATTTTCTGAGTGCTGCAATTTCTTATTAGTTGTTGTTATAGTACTTTTCTGTTGGCTTATGTATTTTCATATCTAGCATACAGATGTAGTTTTGTAAGTTCCTCAAGTTTTCCAGCTTTCTAGGGCTAACAGTTTGCAGGTCTATTTACCATGCACTGAAATTTAACATGGTATCAAGGAGTGTTTTCTGAAACCTTCTAGGAATTATCGATAGTAGGGCTTCTACTCGAGATAGAGAGTTGTTGGAAGATTTCAGGGGTGTGATGCCTGAGATTTGTGATTGAGAAAAGCACTGTGAACATATGATAGGTTGTTTTAGGCCGCTGATATGTTTGGTTTACGTGTGTTATCAGAGCTGTAGTGATAACTAGTCTTGGTCTCTGAGTGTGTCGCATGTTGGAGGACCCTTCCAATTTTATACCATTGAAATGTAGGTTGTGAAATCCATCAGAGAAGTTTGATCTTTGGACTTTCATGGAGACTAAGGTTGCAAAGCCTACCAATCCCATGCAGTTGGCTAAATATAACAAGAAAATGTCGAAGGCAATGTGAGTCATCTTCTACTCGGTGAAGAATCCCTTAATCCCTCACATCGTCAATGAGGAGATGTTTGATGCTCCAGTAACTCTACATCAAAGTAAGAACATCAATCAAAAGATTCTTTTGAGAAGAAGCTTAGAGCCACACATATGAACAAGACAAATACCAAAGCCAGTGATCTAATGAAGATTATTGAACTCCATGATCAACTTGCCAGAGAGATCAAGACTCCAGAGTGAAGAGTTAGTACCCATAGGCGTGGATGGATTTTCATCTTCTAGGCAACCTTTTGTCCGGGGTGTCCATGCCCAAGATAAGTTGCACACCTTGAGAAGTTATGGGATGATTTCTTCCAAGAGGCGACGAGATTGAAGACCATTGCAGGTATGGAGGAAGAAGACTAGAATCTAGCCCTCATCAACAGGATGAAGAAGGGTAGTAAAAAAAGGGGACCGAGAAGGGTTAGAAAGGAAAGAAAGAGGATTCAGGTTCCTCGAATCAAGGCAAGAAAGACTTAAGCCATGTCAAGTATTTCAAGTGTCAAAAATTTGGCCACTCTGCTTCTCGATGTACTGAGAAGCAGGGCAAGGCCAGACCCCGACAATAGAAGTAGTTTGCAAGAAGTGCAGAAGCCTCTTCCAAAGCAAATGAGCTTGCATACAAGTTTGATATAAGCTTCTCCATTGTCTCATGTCTTTCACATAACGTTGTGTCTAGTGTGGGATGGTATGTGAACAATGGAGCATCCAAACATATTGTTGAAATTAGTTCAGAAAATCACTATATTATGCCCAGATTTCAGCCTCCAATTAAGTCTTAACAGCCAAGCATTAAAACCTTTACTAGCTGTACTTAATGAGCAGAAACATTAAATAATGTAGTTCTGAAACTAAATCTGCAGCGGAATCATATACTAACAGTGGACAAAATATCCATTATGCACCATGAAAAATCTGAGTAAAACCCCAAGAAGAATAACACAGAAAAAAATGCCAGAATTGAGGAGAATGTTTCTTATTCAACTTTAGGGAAATTTACGAGTATAACAGCAGCTTTTATTCAACTTTATGGAAATTTCTGAGTATAACAGCAGCTTAAATCAGCATATATCTTCTGTACATTCACTCATAACTGAACAAAAACAGCACATATATCCTTAGTAACACAGTCTGAAATCAAAACTGATTTCCTGTACAATCTGTACGGACTGTACAGTTACTAACATCAGATACATTTCTTGTTTTTCGTGCCCAGAAATAGGTACAGATCCGTACCTCACTGTACCGATATGTTATCAGCTGAGAAAACTCTTAGAAACTCGTGCCAATACACAGCAGAGATTTTTAAGCTAGCTGGATCTGCAAGGCAAGCAAGAGATGCTGTACGGCCTCCTCCAAACCGTACTGTACGGCCTCCTCCAAACCGTACTGTACGGCCTCCACTGATGCTGATGCTGTCTAGGAATGTGTGCCAATCCTCCTAGGGATGTGTGCCTCCTCCTGGCTGTCGAAACCCTTTCCCTCCAATCTAAGAAACTTCCTTGGGATGTGTGCCCCTTCAACTTCCCACAAGCTCTTCTCAACAAGTGCGCCCTCATCTCCAAATGAGCTGCCTTTTATCGATTTCGAATTGTAACTCCTCTAACCCTTGATCTCCCTCAAGTGACTCTTCACTTACCCTTGAGATCAACGGTCACGATTTAATCATTCGTTGAGGTCATTTTAGTTAATAAAGTGACCCATAACATCATAAAGTCACTTTTACATTTCGAAATTAAAAGACTCAACTTTACAAAATCACTTTATAAAGTCACTTTACAATTATAAAGTCACTAGGAGAAACTTGTTTGGTCACTTCCGCATGTTGAGCGCTGCCAATGCAGAAGTACCTCCAAGCTACCAAATCTCAACACTCCCTCTTAGCAAGAGAGGTGCTTCTGGTATCACCACCAGAATCTGTCTCCATCTCATCAACTTCCATAGCTTCTCCCTCTGTACTAGAAGTCTTTGCTCCCTCTGAACAGGAAGCCACTACTCCCACTCCACTGGAAGCCTCTGTTGTTACCTCCGCTGTACCACGAACTGAAGACATGCTCCTAGGAGACTGCACACTCTCCTGAGCATCCATCTATGTCGACTCATCCCTGTTGAGTCCTTTGAGAGTCTCGGAAGAAGACTGAGTGCCATGTATCAACTCTATCTCTCGTGCTACCTACCAACTCTCCGACACAGAATCTGAGTCCAGAAATCCACTGGACCCCAACACAGGTCTACCCAAAAACCTGTACAAGCCCTCATACTTGACACCAAGCATCACTGTTGTGTCAGCAATTGCTCCTACGGGATATAAAAACACATGTCCATCGTAGAAAACAACTCCAAATCCACTCTCATCCAAAGTTGACACTGAGAGCAAATTAACTCGCCAACCTCCAGAAGACCTCCTGACTCTAGTTGGAATCTCACCCTTCCAACCCCCTTTACTGCAAGTTGTGGGTCGACTCTACAATTCACTCTACAGTCTGAGTCTATCTCTGTAAGATCGAGGAAAACTGACCTCAACCCAGTCGTGTGCCGAGAGGCACCACTGTCCACAAACCACGACTCAATGTCCTCGAACGCTAGGCATCCACTGCCCATGGGACCAGTCATGAGAGAGAACTTCCTCTCAAATTTCTCAGCAAAATCTACAACCATTGTTGATGCTGCCACTTCTGGTTCCGGTTTCTTCTTCTTCTTGCTCGGACATTGACTAGCATAGTGACCAGTCTTGTGACATGCAAAGCATTTCACCTTGCTCATGTCCTTCTTCTTCTCATTGCCCTTTGCCACAAGAACAAAGTTCTTGTCGTCTGCACCATCCAATACCTTTTCTTGAGACCCCTCCCGGATCTCCTCCTATGTCAGATCAGTCAAATTCAATGCAAGTATAGAGACCATTTTTCCTTCCAATCAGTCAAGAGGCCCAAATGACCTAGATAGTACATGAGGCACAAGAACAAGTAGGAGAGCCTAAGACTTCTTTCTAGGTGAGTCAACCTCCTAAGAATTTCCCTTATTATGTTGCACTAATGTCTTTCGTTATTGATACAAAGCCTTCCAAATATAAGGAGGCAACATGTGAGAAGGTATGGCAAGATGTCGTGCTAGAGGAGTACAACTCCATCTTGAAGAATGATGTCTAGGAGAATGTATCGATACCAACAGGGAAGATAGTGATTACTTCCAAGTGGTTGTAAAAGGTGAAGCATGTAGTTGATGGCAATATTGAGAAGTATATGGCGAGGTTCGTAAAAAGAGAATTCTCCCAAAAAGAGGGACTAGACTATGAGAAGACCTTTGCTCCAATTGTCGGGGATACTTCCATCAGAACCATTATGTCTTTTGCATTAGTATTTGATTAGCCTTTACACCGGATGGATGTAAAAACAACTTTTCTTAGTGATCTAACAGGGGGAGAAGAATCAGTCAAGAGGTTTTGAGGTGCACAAGTGGGATACCCATGTGTGAAGGTTGAAGAAAGCCCTTTATGGGTTGAAGTAAGCACCACATGCTTGGTACTCATAGATTAATGAATACCTATAGAGTTTGGGCTTCACCAAGACTGTTGTAGATCCTAACTTGTATTATTTGTTTGATTAATCCGGTATGCTTATCTTAGAGGTGTACGTAGATGACCTCATACTGAAAGGTAGTTCATATAAAAGCTCATAGCATGCTGCAAGAAGACACTGGCAAGTGAATTTGACATGAAAGCCATTAGCCTTACGCACTGTTTCTTGGGCTGGAGGTTTGGTAGAGTCCATGATAGGTGATCCTAAGACAAGGTAAGTATGCAGTTGAGATTCTGAAGAGGTCTCAAATGAGGCACTGTAAACCCTTGGCTACTCCTGTGATACCTAATCTAAAGTTATCAACGGATTCAAATTTGGTTGATCCATCAGTGCATAAACAGTTGATAGGTTCCCTCATGTATTTGGTAAATACCATACCTGATATTTGTTTTGCAGTAAACACATTGAGCTAGTATATGGTTAAGCCAAGGCAAATTCACTGGGTTGCTACAAAGTATGTGCTCCATTACTTGAAGGGCACAGTGCATCATGGTCTGAGGTATGTAGGTAGTGATGATTTGATGCTGCATGGTTTTGTAGATTCAAACTAGGCTAGAGATGCAAGTGGCAAGAAGAGTACTACAAGGCAATATTTCAATTTGGGTTCAAGTATGATATCCTGCTTCAGCAGGAAGAAGGGTACTACAAGGCAATATTTCAATTTGGGTTCAAGTATGATATCCTGCTTCAGCAGGAAGAAGGCAGTAGTGGCACTTAGTTCAGTAGAAACAGAGTATATGGCAGCCAATTCTGCTAGTTCAAAAGCCATCTGGCTTTGCAAGTTGATACCATTGCTGACCGATCAGATGTTAGACCCTACAGTGATTTACTGTGATAATCACACTCTAAGAATCCAGTGTTTCATGATCGTTCCAAACACATCAATATTCAGTGCCATTTCATCCAATGTTACATCTATTGTCTACGCAAATTTATCGCCGGGGTCCAGAATACAATTTATCGGCAATATCAGGGAAAATATCAGAAATTATTGGGAAACTTAAAAAAAATACAGAAATAATCATTTTTTTCAATTTTTTAAACATCTAAAGCAACAACAACATCAAACAAACACATTGTTACATAAATATGAAAATAAAACTAATATATAAGATGTCATGTACATCACACATCGATACTGAAATATGATATCTGTCCTCCGTCATAAGTCCTGACAAGATAATACAAAATCACATCAAAACAGGACGACAGGGCAATAAATTAGATTATCTCGTGATAAATACCAGAATTATCGCGATAATTTCAAAACCTAGAATTTATCACGATAAATTAGGGCAATAATATCGCCACTTCAGTTTTTCAAGTATTTTTCATGTTAATGGTAATAATATAACAAGTGTAACACTAATTTCATCAGAGACAGGGTTAAAAAGGGATCAGTGGTCCTGGAGTATGTTCTTTCAAATTCATAGGTCACCGATGTTTTGACAAAGCCCTGGCTAAGGGGAAGTTTGCCATGTAGAGGGAGAGACTGGACTTGGTAGAGAACACCTTCACAAAGAGAAAGTGTTAAAGAGTTTGCTTGGTTGCATGGCAGCTATTCTCATTTGGGCAGCACACTTCGGCGATACCTGTGGCATCAATTTATGTGCACAAAGATGGAGTTGAGATAGGGGCATAGTTTTAAAATGCTCTCTGAGTGAGATGCATGCATGCGCCCTCTTCAGTTCTTGTCTCATCTCTTACAGTTCAGATTTAGAAATGCCTATTTGAGGCACAATGTTTAACATTTAATGGTTGTTCTTAATTTAGAGGAAAAGCACATGGCAGATGAGGTTTCCAATTTTAGACTAGGGCACATTATTCTAGGAGTGAGGGATTCTATTCTAGGCAACTTCTATATGTAGCCTGGGCAACGTTGAGTAGGGTGCTGCAATTTTTTATTAGTTGCTGTTAGTACTTTTCAATGAGCTTATGTGTTTTGAGATCTAGCATATAGAAGTAGTTTTGTAAGTTCCTTGAGTTTTTCCAGCTTTCTAAGGGTTAAAAATTTCCAGGTCTGTTTACCATGTACTGAAATTAAACAACCTGCGACTGCTAGTCGGCTCTTTGTACTATGTAGACTAAAACAAGAAGAACAGTTGGCTTCTGCTGGAAAGGTACAATTAACACAATGAATAGGCAAAGGACTTTCATGATAAACTCTTGATTAAAGGCTTTGATCTTACTAAGAGGGAAGAGTGGAGAAAGGGGTTTGCAGAGCAGCCCCAAGTAAAGGAGGTTATAAGAAAGGGTTAATCGTTTAATTTCTAGAGCATACTCAACATGCAATTGCAAATACCATGTAAGGAAAAAGCAAAGGAGAGATTCCTTAAGATTTCAAGCACATCTCGTTTCAATGTTATGAAAGCCATTACAGCTTTGGCCCTTAACAAATAGCCTGGTTCAACTAGCTAGTTACAAGTTTTATCCTTTTTGCAGGGCTCAAGGCATAAGTTTAGTTTCCCTCTTCCTTCTCTGATAACATGGATCTGCAGTCCTCCCCCATAATAATAATTAACACCAACTAATAATGAAGCACTATTCCTGGGTTATTTTGGTTTTAAAGCTGGCATTTCCTTAGAGATCGATTTATTAAGACAAAATAAAACCATTTTTTATCCAACCATGGAGGTTTGGAATAGAAAAAATGGGGGGTGAATAACCTAATTAGACAGAATGTTCAATCTTATTGTTAATGTTCAGATAGTTACAAAAACTTGAAACATAAGGAGGATATAAATACAGCATGAAAAATAGCAACAGAAGTAAATAAGCAAAACATAGAATCTCTCAATTCACTGAAACTATCAAAATGTAAATAAAACAGCAAGTATTGCACCCTTCCAAACATCATGCTTAGGTTTAACAAAAATATGGAAAAGAAAATGGTGTGTCATGACTCGCAGTTTTTCTTACCTATAAATTTGTAAATATGCTTATCTGTATTCTGCTATTAATTCGCAGTAAGATCTGACCTTAAAATCTTCATGTCCAAACCGTTTGTTCATGAATAACAAGAAGTCAGTATTATAGCCTAAAAAAAATGCAAGAAAGAGATTGCATGGAAGTCAAAGCACGTCTTCAATAGTGCACCTCATCTGAATTTGTTTTTATCAGTTCTCTCTCAATTTGTCATCATGCATGGGAAATCAGACAACAAGATTCAGTAAAACATAGTGATGAAGAACTGATGCTTGAAGAAGTATTTACAGTAAGGTATAAAAATTAAACCAATTTCTACAACCATGAAACTGCTACTCCATCATACCAAGACTGTGACAAAAGTATATAATGACAAATGGGCAAAAAAAGGGTAACCCCAGTTCTAGAATATAGATTCTAGAATACAAATATGACAGATTTCAAAATCTAGTTGCATGTTCTATTTGATTGCTTTTGCAATGATTCTTACTTGTTGATCAAGAAAATGTGGTACAGGAGGTAAGAGATACTGCTAGAGATTCAGACACAACAATCAGCTATGAAATAACAACAATAAGTTGAGGAATGAATGATTCATCTCAGACTTTATATCTTAAAACCTATCTCCAAATGCATAAATACATTAACAATGTCCCACATCTTAGAGAGGGAGAGAACTATTCAGCCTGCAACAGAGCATTATGTAAATTGGACAGCTGCTCCAACAAACCCAGATGCACTCCCACCCACTACCTCAAAAGGACTTTTAGCTGCAACCAAGTATAATATTTCTTGACCAGGCAACGAGCTATGTTATAACTTACAACCTTATCATGTTCAAGGCAGTATGTGTAGATCCAAAACAAAGGATTTTGGTCGTAATCAAACCCTATTTCTTGGCCAGGCAAGAAACTCTGGAAGAAATTTATCATGCAAAACAAGAAGTTGAATACTACAACTACATAGTACAAACACATCCTGGCCACAAAAATACCAAAAATTATCTCAGGTAATATATTAATTAAAGACAAACTAACAGATAGAAAAAGCTCACATTGTTTTTATTGAGATATTGTAAGATTGGAGATAATGACAACGTTACCCCCAATCAAATCAATCTTAACAGTACTGCTTGAACAAAACAGCCGACAGTACCAGTATATAATCAAGTCATATTTCTTAACAGTATCTTATCTGGAATACTTCAAAAGAATATCTACAGAAATAGGGCAGAACAAAACTAGTGCTCAGCCAACACACAATTTAAGAGAGTATCATTGTTGAGAGGTCATCTGTCCATAAAGAAGCAAAAGAATATACAAATGACTGTTCATTCTAAAATTATTGCAAAAGAAAGAAACCCAAAACAGAACTGAAGATATTTTTAGCAGCGAATCAAAGAGGGTGGGGGTCGGGATCAAATGACAACCTTCACTGAAATTATGTTCGCAAGGACGCCCCCTGTTTCCTCTGCTCTTCATAAGCGGGATCGTCAGTAGGAAGCTCGTATCTACATAGGGGGCATGAATTCCGAGAGCTTAACCAGGGATGAATGCAGTCCGCGTGATAGATATGTAAACAAGGCAGCCGCTTTGCCAACTCTCCCACGGAAAGGGGATCCTTGCAGATCGCACACATTAACACAAGTTCTAAATCTTTCTGCCCGATCCAAATTGATGGCAAGCATTCTACCGCAGCCTTGGCAGCAGGAGGAGCCCCTGTCAGAAAATCGTCATTATTTTCTGCAAAATGTTCGTGTTCATGTTGGTGTTGGAGCACAATTTCATACCCTGCCGCGTCAACATAGTCCTCTGGAACTCCATAATATATATCACCGTCGTCATCCTCTTCCTCATCAACATCCTCATCTTCTAAATTAAAATTAACAAGCATCTGCATCATTCCTGCGAGTTCCGATCGCTCTAGTAACGGCAGGCTGCGAGAATCCTCTACATCGGACGCCTGCTCTTCTTCTTCTTCGGCCGTCGGAAGAATAATTCCTTCGGTGGATCCAAAGTCGAAGTTAACCTCAGCGGTAGCAGTAGCAGCAGCAGCAGCCTCTTCTCCCAATACCTCCTCCCATTGTTCATCATCCTCGCTTTCTTCTTCGTCGTGGACTTCAAACGAATCCCAGGCATTAAAGGCTAGCATCAGGTCCCCCATCTCTGCGTGTGTGCCAGGACAACCATCAAATGGGACCCCAGGGTATGGGGGAGAACCACTCTGATCGACTGAATTGAAGTTAGAGCCGACTGATTCCGCATCCGTAGGGTCATCAGCAAGAGCGGTAAAGAAATGATCATTTCCGTCTGAATTGCGACTGAAGCTGAGGCTGTTCTTCATAGCCTCGTCTAAGTCATCATCCCTAGGATCGGCGTTTCCAATAAAGCTCTCGCTTTCCAATTCGATCTCGTACGCCCTAACCCTTCTCCGTTCCTCCAGTCGAGCAAGGCTCTCGGGATCGATTTTCACCTCAAACTCATCCCACATCATTCTAGGGCTTTCTTCCCATCTTCTGGAAGTTCCCGGTTCGACCTCACCTTCGCTGGCGGCATAAAAGTTCTCGGAAACGCCCAGATTTTCCCATAGCTGCTCCTCTTCTTCTTCTTCTTCTTCTACGTTTCGGCCTTCCGGCAAGAAGTGGGCGTCAGAATCAGTCCCCTCCGAGAAGCAGTCCAAATAATCGACGGCCCTCTCTCCTTCACCTTCATTAGAGTGATTGTGATCGTGATCGTGATCGTCCAGGGACAGGACTCTGTAAGGCGAGGATCGGATAACCCCAAAGAAATCGTGGAAATAGAGGCTTTGGGGTGGTTCGTTCCAGAGGAGACGACTTTCATGGGGGCTTCCAATTCCAATTCCAATTCCAAGTGCAACTGGTGATGATGCATCAATTCGCTCCAAGAAGCCTTGTTGGCAAAGGCTGCAGAGCGGGTTCGGGTTCGGGTTCAGGCTCAGATTGAGGTCGAGGGCAACCCCAGGCTGTGGAGTAACCTCTTTTCTGCATTCGTAGCACCACCAGTACGAGGGGGCCCTCGCCTCCTGCATCTGTGCCTACACACCAATACCTGTAGCTTACCTTACCCCTCAGACACAGACCACGGTAGCGTCCTGGGATTCCAAACTCTGCAGAGGCTGCGATTTGGTGTACTTATGGCATATATATCTTTCTATCTCTTTCCTA
>ML814576.1:93325-132860 GCA_009831015.1 Picea engelmannii | reverse complement strand
AGAATGAAATTTGATTGGGTTAGAAAAGGTTCACCAGCTAGAGAAACACTAGATTGAAGGATTGTTTGATAAATAACATGAACCAATTACAAAAGTTAGAAATTAAGTTATTAAAAGAAAAAGATGCATAACAAAAACCATAGTTAAATTTATCTTAGACCATACAAAAATGTTGTTTGGTAAGAATATGGAGCAACTACAAAAGGTGAAAAATGATAGTAGAAAAGGCCACAACTGTCAATGATAATAAAAAATTCGGAGGATATAAAGAAAAAACTATAGTTGTCAATGCCACAGTATTTGATATTGCAATCCAATATTGAACAACTTAAGAAATTCTGAAATGAAATATTGTTTTGAGTATGAAGCAGGTCACAGAGAATATAGAATGTAAAGAAAACACCACAATCTACTTCAAAAATAAGCACAGAACAAGATACTAAAGACAAATACTATGAAAATAAACACACAAAATCTCTACTCACAATATTACCCACAAAACCAAAAGTGGAAAACAAACAATATCTACTCACAATATTACCCACAAAACCAAAACTGGCAATAAGAACGCAAACACTAACTATTGGGGAATTAGAGGAAGCATGGTTTCAAAACAAAAGAGAGTATGAAGCAGCATATGTCTCAAGAGAAAATATCAAAAAAAAAGAGGAGGGTGTTTCTTGAGCAGAAAATATCAAAACAAAACACTATCCAAGACAAAAACAAAAGTGGCATCGAACGACAAAAGATATCTCATATGGATTTTGAAATATAATCATAGTATACAAGCTCATCATCAAATACACTACCAACAACAAATAAAATAACTACCCCGTGCTTATACATGAGACAAACAAAACTATGCTAATAAAAAAATGTGTGATGATGCTCAAGGCTTTATGAGAAACAGTTCAGGAACAATGGGACACATACAAAAGAAGCATGTGGGACCCGTACAAAAGGCATAAAAAAATATGTGATGATCAGTGATCAAATTTGAAGGGTAGGTTCTAATTTCTGTGAGAAGGGTATACAATCATGCAACCCTTATACAATGAAAAGTTTCCAGAAAATTTGCACTTCAATTGACAACAATAAATTAAGTTGACAATTCATAAAAAAAACTTGTTAATAAAATATTACATTTTTAATCAAAACTATTTCTAATAAATGAATTAGTACAAGCTAAATGGCTAACTAGCTGGAAAATATTACAATTATAACAACATCATTAGTCAAATTTGAAAATGTAAATTCATAGAGAAATAAAATTTGTAAATTGTATTAATTCTTTTAAATCTGAAATAATACATTTTGTCCCCAAAACAAAGTTATGGTTGAGTGCTTTTATCCATCATATTTCATCTATCCCCAACTCATGTCCTTAAACCAACATAACCCCAAAAAGGTTATTATGTAATACATTCATCATAAAAACTTTGGAAATTAACTGCCACCCCAAAAAGGATACTATGTAATACATATGTCCAAAAAACTTTTGGAAATTAATGAAAAACCTCCAAAAGTTTTTCCTTTTGGAAATTAAGTGCCACATGCTCCTTGCAACTTAGCCTTGCA
Source organism: Picea engelmannii (assembly GCA_009831015.1). Lineage (NCBI taxonomy): Eukaryota > Viridiplantae > Streptophyta > Pinopsida > Pinales > Pinaceae > Picea > Picea engelmannii. The sequence goes on along the minus strand of ML814576.1, from coordinate 131,282 downwards.
CAATATCATGCAATGATTAAATTCAATATGTTTGATAAAATCTCATTACAAAAGAAATCGTTGGTGCAATATTCACAGTAATACATCAAACATATTTAGAGTAATACCTCTTGTTTATTGATACTAGCATAACCATTGATATGATTTTAACTATGATCATAAGGGTAATCAATCACAAAATAGACTCGATTACTAGATCATGTTAATTCATGGTTTAGATCTACACTCAAAGAATTACAACCTATAGCCACAAACTGAAGTCTAGAAACCTCTATGAACACTTTAAATATTCATCTACTAAAACAATATTCACTAAATTCAAGAGTACAAAGACTTCATTCTATGAGCTAATTCGAACAACAAATAACTAGGAATTATTCTACATAAATCTATAGTCTGGAAATTCAGGACAATGAGCACAATATCCAACAAATTATCACAGTACTCTATTATTGAAAGAAATTACAACAAATAAATTCAAATAAATAAGGAGTGGCTCTGCCAAGTGTTTTGTAAGGTAAGCCACTGATAAAAACAATGATTGAAACTTACATTCACATTCTTCAGAACCTACCAGATCTCTGCATGCTTTATGATAGGGATGAAATGGTTGGGCATGTCTTTTGGAAATGTCCATCTACAAAGACACATTGAGGATGTTTGTTAATTTGTTAATTTATAGTTCAGATCTGCCATCAAAGAATTACAGCCTACAGTCACAAACTGAAGTCTAGAAACCTTTGTCAAAACTTCATATATGTATCTACTATGAAAATATTCGGTAAATTCAGGAGTACAAACACTACATTCTGTGAAGTGATTCAAACAACAGATAACTAGGAATTATTCTACATAAATCTACAATCTGGAAATTTAGGACAGTAGCACAGTCTCCAACATAATATCACAATACTCTATTACTGAAAGAAATTACAACAAAAAACTTCAAGTAAATGAGGATTGGTTTTGCCAAGTGTTATGTAAGGTAAGCCAATGCTAATAATAAATATTGAAACTTACATTCACATTCTTCAAAATTACCAGATCTTCGATCATTATAGATACAAATCTACTTTCCTAGTTGAAGAGGCTTTCGAGCTTTCATTTGTTTCCATTCTTCATAAATAGCGTTCCAATCTACCTTGTTTAGAGAATGAGGTGCAATGAGAGAGAGAAAAATTAATATATCCAATGTTTCTAAAGAAAGTGTTGATCTATCATCATTTTTTATCCGATTTAATTTGGAGAAGGCTCTTTCACATACTATTGTGCTACCTGGAATAACAAGAATCGCTTACCATAACTGCATCAAACATGGAAATCCTTCAAACCATTCAGGTTCACCTCCACATAGATCCCATTTTCCAAACATATGTTTTTTAAGGTATGATCTATACATAGTACAAACAAATTCGTCCATTTCACCCAAACATCTAGCACTATCCACAATAGGTGAATCCCCAACACTAAATTTCTCACATAAACATGCTAGCCATCTTCTTGTTTGAGAGTCTCTATCATCCATATCCTCATAATAATTACGAGGACTAAACAACTTAGCAGCATTAAATATAGCCAAATATGTGAACCTTGGATCTAGATACGCAATCACTTTCATTACAAAACTTTTTCCCAACATAATGCGATCATCTAGTGTCCCCAGTCTTTTTGAATTTGGAAAACTCTCAAATCTCATTGCATGTACATGTACCATACATGTGTAATCTGCAAACTCAATAGTTCCTTGTTGTATTTTACTTAAAAAAGATGATATGTGCATTGCACCAACCCCAAATATGCCTCTTAGAAATCGCTTATGAAGCAAGCTAATAGTGAATCTATACAAAGTAATTCCAATAGATGTAATGTCAATATGATCTTCTTGGAACTTTTGATTTAGCTTATTCAAGTCAATAAGCACATCTGCAAGTAAATGGATGCAAAATTGAACTTGAAATATTGTGGCTAGCTCATACATTTTTTTCCCCGTAACTGCCAATCTTTTAACAAAGTTGGCATGAGCTTAACGAGTCTTTCCATGACTTTGCCTCTAGAAAGCCATCTAATGTGATGGATTTTTAACACTTATAGCCTTGTTATTTGAAATGACTCCATTAACTCTTTCAATTCTCCATGTCTTTTAGTAGATTTCCCTAGCCATGAATAAACCTTGTTTGCAAACTTATCAATATTTTGCAACTCTGCAAAATAAGATGAATCATCATTTGTTGCTAATGCTTCTCGATGAGCTATGTAGTGTATATCTAATAAATGAGGACCACGTTGACGAAGCTTAGTAGATAAACCGTCATGAATTCCCCTCATGGATGAATCTCCATCAGATCCAAATTCAACTAACTTTATAAAGGATCAGATCCATTTTTGCTAAAAGAGATGTCACAACATCATACATAGATTGTGATGTTCCATCCCTAATTTGAAGTAAGTGTATGAATTTTGTAACTCATTGGCCTCTTCCTTCATTTGTTAAATATGTAATATAAATGATTAAATGTTTCACCATAGTCCAATCAATACTTTCATCGACAGAAATTGAGTAAAATGGGTTGTTGAAAATATTGTCTTTTAACTTTTTCCAATATACCTCCTTAGTAGCTTGTAGAAACTCTTTTCCAAATGTTGTATTTGTGTATGCTGAATATTCATCTGTTAGAGGCATGTTAGGAGTGTTTTTATACCTATTCAAGTCACATACTGCCTTATACACTTCTAAAGGTAAATCATGTATGGAGACAAAATACACATTTTTAATTACCGATATAATTCTCTCCTTCTAAGCATCCACCATTAGCTCTACATGTTTAGTAATTGGAAGAGTACTTCATTTTATTTCCCCCTCTAAAAATTGTAAAGAAAATTTATGAGCCTATGATATTGCATGGATGTTTAGACCACTAACTTGAAGGGTCGTACTTCCATCTTTAGCAAATGGAGTTTCCCTTTTAAATTTTACACACCATGAACACTTTATCATTTCAATGCCATTACAATGTTTTATAGCATAAGCCCATGGGAATCTTGTCTTCCAAATGGACTTTAATGTTCTTTTGGGCCTCTTGGATGTTGGTTCCTCTTCAAGAAGTTTTGCACTATCTAATTCATGGCCTTCAAATGGATGATCATATACTTCATTTTCAGAGTTGCATGGTTGATTAGAGCATTGAGGAATACCAAATGCATCAACTATTGAACGTTGTTTTTTATCCTTTTTAGGATGACCCAAAGGTGGAATTTTTCAATAATTTATACCTATACACAATAAAAAAAAATAGGGAATATAAAAATACAAATTAAATGGGAATAAAATCATTTGTATGTCTCTTTACAATGAGTAACAATAATCCAAACCTGTTTTTCTTTAACTGTCAAAATTGACCCACCAAAACTCAATACTACAATTGAAACTACATATACTAGATTTTCAGCAAACAAAAAATATGCACAATTCATATTTTTAGTAACAGTGACCCTTGGCTCTTAAAGGACACTTCATACAACACTCTCTTGGGAGCCATGGATATATAGATAGCTATATTTATCTTTTATATTCTGTTTTTATTTGACATATGTCTATGCTAATTATATTATAATTGCCATTTTTTAGTAACAGAATAGCTTATCGGTGTGGATCTTGAAATGTTTATAATATCAATAAGCAGTCTATGATTTTCGTGCAACAAATATCTTTCTGTCCCTTTTTGTGGAGATATTGTTGTCCCTTCTTTTGAAGATCTTGCTGTCCCTTTCTGTGGAGATCTTGTTGTCTCTTCTTTTGAAGATCTTGTTGTCCCTTTTTATGGAGATCTTGTTGTCCCTTCTTTTGAATATCTTGTTGTCCCTTTTTGTGGAGATCTTGTTATCTCTTCTTTTGAAGATCTTGTTGTCCCTTTTTGTGGAGATCTTGTTGTCCCTTCTTTTGAAGATCTTGTTGTCCCTTTTGTGGAGATCTTGTTGTCCCTTCTTTTGAATATTTTGCTGTCCTTTTTTGTGGAGATCTTGTTGTCCCTTATTTTGAAGATAATGTTATCCATTTTTGTGGAGATCTTGTTGTCCCTTCTTTTGAGGATCTTGATATCCCTTTTTGGGGAGATCTTGATGTCTCTTATTTTGAAGATCTTGTTGTCCCTTTTTGTGGAGATCTTGCTGTCCCTTTTTGTGGAGAACTTGTTGTCCCTTCTTTTAAAGATCTTGTTGTCCCTTTTTGTGGAGATCTTGTTGTCCCTTCTTTTGAAGATCTTGCTATCCCTTTTTGTGGAGATCTTGTTGTCCCTTATTTTGAAGATGTTGTTGTCCCTTTTTGTGGAGATGTTGATGTACCTTCTTTTCAAGATCTTGTTGTCCATTTTTGTGGAGATCTTGTTGTCCCTTATTTTGAAGATCTTTTTGTCCCTTTTTGTGGAGATCTTGTTATCCCTTTTTGTGGATATCTTGTTTTCCCTTTTGTGGTCTTCTTGTTGTCCCTTTTTGTGGAGATCTTGTTGTCTCTTCTTTTGAAGATCTTGCTGTCCCGTTTTGTGGAGATCTTGTTGTCCCTTCTTTTGAATATCTTGTTGTCCCTTTTTATGGAGATCTTGTTGTTCCTTCTTTTGAAGATATTTTTGTCCATTTTTGTGGAGATCTTGAAGTCTCTTATTTTGAATATCTTGTTGTCCTTTTTTGTGGAGATCTTGTTGTCCCTTCTTTTGAAGATCTTGTTGTCCATTTTTGTGGAGATCTTGCTATCCCTTCTTTTGAAGATCTTACTGTCCCTTTTTGTGGAGATATTGTTGATCCTTTTTGTGGAGATCTTGATGTCTTGTCTTTTGAAGATCTTGTTGTCCATTTTTGTGGAGATATTGATGTCCATTGTTTTGAAGATCTTTCTGTCCCTTTTTGTGGAGATATTGTTGTCCCTTTTTGTGGAGATCTTGTTGTCTCTTTTGTGGTTTTCTTGATGTCCCTTCTTGTGGGGTACCTGTTATTATTTTCTCAGCTATGGTCAATACCATGTTGTCCCTTCTAGTGGGGTACTTGTTGCAATTATCTTTTGATGGTCTATACCTTGGAAAAAATATCCCTAAGTCCATATGACGGAGATGAAATCCTAGAGGTTTGATCCATGAAACTAAAACTATTTCTAAGCATATTTCAAAGGTTTACATTCACACATGTGACAGGTACATATTTCATAGATCAGGAGGTAACCTTGAGGTTTGTCTTTTCACTAAAAAATTGTGTTTATACTCAGAATTTATTTTAGATCTGTCTATTTCTTTTCTCATAAATGTTGATCTAGTGAACAAAAAATTAAAAGGGCATTATTGTTTTTGTTTTCCCTAATAATAACAATAGATGTTTGAGCTTAATTATACTTCTAATGCTAGATTTTATCTCATTACATTCCCTTGAAAGGTAAAACCTCGTTATTTAAACATGAGCCTAATCTTACTTCTCCTCATAAGACCCCTTCATATATGCCCATGGTTCTCTGTGATTTAATTCCATGATAAGCATTCAAGAGAATGATCCCAAAGACAACACGGTAGTTGTGGACAAAGGGAAAGGGTTAGTAAAGTTTGTCCCCTTTGTTCCATCACAAACCACTTGTACTAGAGGAATTGTGCATCTATAAGATATATGCAAGCAAGTAGGAAATAAATTTTGACTTTTTTGTTTAATCTGGGGAAGCTCAGGGATGAAATGTAATTCCAGGATTATTAGGCACCTACATTCTCTTGGGAGGTCTACACCAATCCCTTACAAATTTTTCAGTTATCATGTTCTAGTCACTTATTATTTCACTCATAGCAATCTCAGTTCCACAGGGAACTCTTAACTAAAATAAACCTGAAAAATATGCAACCAACAAAACTCTAATGGAAAGGTAGCAATTAACTGATGATGGTAGATTGGAGGTAGGGTGAATTTGTTGTTGAAGTAACATTTAGCTGGAAGTAACGACATAGATATTTTACTAATCATATTTTTTTTTATTGTAACAAAGGTCATATAGGTTGTTGTTGATATTACCTCCATAACCTGGGGATGAGAGTCGGAGAGGATGTAACTTTGTGATTCCCCCTAGTAGTAGCAAGGAGAGGCCATACTGGGGAAAATAAGGATAAAGTACTGGTCAGTTGGTTGTAATATGTAATCAGTCATAGGTTGATTCCTTTTAGAAAAGGTCTATTTTTTTCAATTCTAGATAGCCTTTAGTTTAGACGAGCATATTCCTAGTAATAACGTTTTTGGCATTGGCAATGGACGAACCTTCTGGTATGATATTTCCTATATTAAGAGTCAAAATCATTTTGAAGTTGTCTTTGATCACCTAATTATAAACTATAAAGACTTTGTAAATATGTTTATCACAATTAGTAAAATTTTAATCAGAGCGCAAAATGGTGTGTTAGCTAAGAGAATTCATATTGAGGATTACAATAAATGTGTCATTCCTTGATAGTTGTTTAACATGCTTCGAGTTTTTGGGATATCTTTATATGTGAGTATTGTACATGTCCCATTGTTCATATTTGTCCTTTTTATCTTACATTCAGTTTTTTTTTAGAAGCACTGCATATTGTATTTTGGGGGCTACTAAATACCCATGTAGACAAAAGGAGAACCCCTCGTTTTGAAGAAACTCTGTAATGGTTGTAACTTTTTGCAACTCTTTTGTATCAGTGATTCTATGGCTAGTGTAGCTAAACGTGAAAAGATCATGAAATTTAAATTGTCTAACCTCCAATAAAAGACATTTCTAAATAAAAAATAATGGGAATATAACTGAATAACTATAGACACTAACATATGTGTTTGAACTCTTTTAACAATCCATACTTGGAACTTTTTATTACATAGTTTTTTTGGAACCAAAATACATTGGATGTAAAAAAATTATTCCTATGGACACAAAAACAAAAAAAATATTCTAATAAGCTTTGATTATTCTTTGCTGAGATAAAATAACCTAATTAAGAATTCATACCAAAATTTGTTATTTTCCTTCCTGTTGCTAGATTCGTAAGGTAGAGTTGTAAGGAAAAACATACAAACTTAGACATCATTTTTAGATGTTTTATTTATACATTCACTGATATGGACAAAATGTTGAAAAGAGAAATTTCAGGCCAGCTTAAGGTAGGTTTCAGGATAGTGCCCTGGAAATATTTAATACCTAAAATACCTCGAATTTGATAAGCTCAAATTCATGACAGTGCAATATAATTAATGGGAAATAAACTCTATGTTAATTTCAATATTACAGTGCAATAAAATTAGCGTGAAAGAAACTTGAAACCTTATGTTAATTTTGACAATGCAAATAATTAACGAGAAATAAACCTTATGTTAATTTCAATATTAAAGTGCAATAAAATTAATAGGAAAGAAAGTTGAAACCCTATGTTAATTTCAATATTACAGTGCAATAAAATTAACTAGAAAGAAATTTGAAACCCTATGTTAATTTCAATAGAAATTTCACAAACAAACTCGAAACCCCAATTGCAAACCTGGAGATACTACGAATCGGACCTTGGTTTTCTGGTTTGGTGAAGTTGTCCCCTCATTCTAAACTCTGAAAGTCATTGTTACTAAAACTTCCAACTTTCAAGCAGTGGTGTCTTGGCCCGTGGGTATAGTGAATATGGGAGAAATGGGTGAAAGTAGAAATCTGGAAAATTGACCAAAGGTTCCACAGAAAATCTAAAAAAAACTTGTAACTTCTAAGCAATGGCGTGAATCGTGTAATGTCCCCCACCTCTTATTGAAGAGGTTTGGGAAGACCTAGTGGTCTAAGCATCCCCACTAGATGATGGTCTCACACAAAGGGGAAAAGTCAACCAAATTAATTATGTTATATTTTTAAGTTGACTTAGTGAAAAGGTAAAAAGAGTAAAAAGGGTAACTCAATGAAGGAATAGAAGCATTGGAGGTTGAGTTAGGAGTTAACCCTAGGGTTTAACTTAACTCAACAGTGAAATAGAAAAAAGTATAAAGAGAAGGCTAGGGCGCACCTCTCACTTCATCTTAGATATTTGGTATTTGTTTGTTGATGCTCTTGAGCATACAATTTTGAGGGTTTTGATATTACAAACCCTAGAGAACAACTCAGTGGTGAAATATTCCACTCACCTTGTTCTAATCTTGGTCTCAGAGATGAAATACTCCACCCACACTATTCTACATCCATTGTCTCTTCAGGAAGATCAGCAGGCTCATGCTAGTTAGGGTTTTCCAATAGGGATGCAACATTATTGAGGAAGAAGTTTGATCCAACCTATTGAGGAAGATTTGGAAGATTCTAGTATTTGGGTTTTTCTTGCAGGCCCTTGCTCATCAGTTTGGAGGATTCTTTAAGGAGTTATCATGTCCCTATCATTTTCTCTAGTTTGGGATGATTTTGGGAGATAGAGGATGATTTGGTGATTCAGTGTTTCTCATATCTAGGAGGCCATAGGCCAGATATGGCCTTGAAACTTCTCTCAGGGGTTTGTGGCTGCCCGATCTATCATCCTAGAGAGTTTCATGGAATTCAGAGTCCTTATCCAGTTGGGTCGAATTGTTGGCCATAGTCAGGGTTTCAAGAGGGTCGTACCAGTTTAGGGTTTCTATAGTTTGAGGAGGAGGCTTCAGTTTTTGAGCACCATACTTCAGGAGGAGGTTATCATTGCCTAGATCTATCATTGGGAGGATTTTAGCAGCATTTGGGGGTCTTCATCTTCATGAGGGTTGAACCCTTGGTCTCCATTGTCTTCAGTAGGCTGTACCAGCAGCTTGAGGGTTAGGCTAGCCCCTAATTTTGTATTGGAGCTTTCATCTTATATTCCATCCTTTGGGAGGATTACTTTGTATCCCGGAGCATTTTGTATGCAACTCATATATTGTCTTGAAGCCATCTGAAGCTATTCTAGATCTTCTTCTCTATTTGTATCAGGTGCTTTCTTTCTTATAATAAAGTTCAGATTGTGTTTGTGGTTCCTATATTGTGTATTGTTGAAGATCTTCATATGTTGAAATGATTCTTGTATAATCTATGGCTAAATAATTGAATAAACCCTAAGGCCAAAATGTTGATGAACAACCTACACACATAATAGTAAACAATCAAATAAAGGGTTAGTTAGTGTTTCCAAGCAAAAAAATTGGCTTGGGAACATTACAGTGGTATCAGAGCTCTGCTCCTCAAAACCTGTGAGGATTAGCACATGCAGAGGTATAGTGGTATCTTTATGGGCAAAAGGAAGAATAAGACTAGTGAAACAGAAGCCAAAATGGAAGGTTTAGGGGATGACCGTGAGCCACGGGGCTTGGCTTACTTGGCAACTGAATTCCATAAAACCCTAAACCTTATAGAAAACAACTTTCTCCATCGCTTACATGAAATCCAAGATACAAACCGGAAGGGGAAAACCAAAATCACAAATACCTTGAAGAAGGTAGATGGAAATATGAGGAAGATTGATGAGAACCAGACTCAGATAACTCAGTTATTGATGCAGATGACTCATCAGGGGAAGGAACCTAAGACGTATGGAAGCAGAGAGGTGGGTGGATCCCATGGAGGAAATGGGTATAATCCCAAAAAGGCTCCCAGGTTTGAGGGAAGCCATTGAGGGGGTACGTCACATGGATAGATGGGTAGTAGGGCTACCCCTCGACCTTACTTACCCACATTCATAGATGAACAAATACAACATGAGCAGGTGGATAATTTTGTTGAGCAGATGACACAGTGCACTATGGAATACCATGACTTGGATATGATAATCCAGAGGCATATGCCCTTGGATCAATACTTCCAACTCAAGTTTAGAAGAAAGCCCAGGCTGAACCATAGAAGAAACTATGAGTTTGAATTAAGAGCAGGGAAGATGGAGATCCCATACTCTGATGGTACGACCAAGATAATAGCGCAGGCATGGGTGTGGAAGCTTGACACTTATCTGTAGCTTAATCCCATGAGGGATATGGAAGCCATCAAATTTTCCAATATGTACTTGGATGGCAAGGCTCATTATTGGTGGTATCATGGACTCAAAGAACTAGGCCACAATCAGATACAGACCTATACAGAGTTCACTCAGAGGCTCATTGACATATTTGATCAAGGGGATCCTGAACTGCACCTTCAGGAGCTCACACATCTCAAGAAAACAGGAGAAACATAGCTATACATTGAATAATTCCAGAGGATAGCAGTCATGGTGCAGGATATATCACCAACCAGACTCATGATTCTCTTCACTGAAGGGTTGGTGGAACCCTTGAAGGGTTGGGTAAAGACTTTTAAGCCTACCAATCTATAGGATTCTATTTGCAGGACGAGGGACTTAGGACCAATTGTCAAACCAAAATTTGTACCTAAACCACCTCTTAACACCAGAGGAAGAGATCAGAGACCTCCAATGAACCCAGGAGGACATGGCCCAAGAGGGTTTGAGAGGGGTCATGGCAGAATGGATGAGAACACCAGGAGGGAACTGAGAGGGAAGCAACTTTGCTTCACATGTAAATAGCCCTGGAACCCATCACACAAGTGCATGGGTCGTGGTCAAGTGCACTACATAGAAGTAACTTCAAAAAATGAAGAAGAGGAGTATTTTAGCCAGATACCGAATATAGAGGCAAACACCACAGAGGTAGCAGAGGAACATCCCACAAGACATGACAGTATGACTAATGAGAAATCTACCTTGGCATCTATCAGAGGAGTGCCCAAATATAACACCTTCAGGATGAGAGGAGTCTTTCAAGGACAAAAAGTATCAGTATTGATTGATGGGGGAGCTTCTCACAATTTCATTGACTCAACATTGTTGCAGAGGAGGCATATACCCAGGGTTGAATTTGAGGGATTCAAGGTGGAGGTAGTAGGAGGAATCACTATGCCTTGTGACAGGTACATCCTAGGTATGAAGCTTACATTGGGTAGGCATGAGCTGATAAAGGATGTCTACTTGATGGACCTTCCGAATACTAACATAATCCTCAAAGTTTAGTGGCTCAACACATTAGGGCCTATCACCACCAACTATAATACCATGGAGATGTCCTTCTCAGATGAGGGTGGATGAAAGGTATTTCTTTGAGGCATGACAGGTAACTCAGCCAAGGTAGGTATGACCAAAAGGGTGGAGGACATCTTCAGGAGAGAAGAGATAGTGTATGTAGTTGAGTGTAGGATTTCATCATGTGTGGATGAGCAAGGCAAGGTTCACTACACTCCAGAAATCCAAGAGATCCTTGACAAACACAACAAAGTGTTTGGACTGATACCACCAGGGGTGCCACCTGACAGGCGGTTTGAGCACATCATTGAGTTGGAGGCAGGAGCTAAACCAGTGATCACCACACCATACATCCATTCGAAGCAGTATAAAGATGATATAGAGAAAGCCATCAAAGATATTTTGGAAATGGGGCACATCAGGCGAATCTCTAGCCCTTTTTCTTCTTCAGTAGTGCTAGTCAAGAAAAAATATGGAACTATGTGCATGTGCAGTGACTTTTGGGTTTGAATAAAAAGACAATAAAAAAAAGTTATCCTATACCCAAGATTGATGAATTGTTGGATGAATTGCATGGGGCTGTCTATTTCACAAAAATTGACCTATGCTATGGCTACCATCAGATCAAGATGAGGGAGGAAAACATCCCAAAAACTTCTTTCAGGTGTCATTATAGTCATTATGAGTTCTTGGTAATTCCATTGGGTTTAACTAATGCCCCAACCATGTTCCAATCTTGTATGAACCATGTCTTCAACAAGAAGTTAAGTAAGCATCTTTTGGTATTTTTTGATGATTTTCTCATTTATAGAAGGATGTGGGAGGAACACCTGCAACATATGGATCAGATTTTATCTATCATGGAGAAGTAGTCACTTAATTCTAAAGAGTCCAAATTTGAGTTTCGAATGATAGAGGTTCTTTACCTGAGACACATCATCGAAGAAAAAGGGGTATAGGTACATTAGGAGAAAATTAAATCCATTATGGAGTGGCTTACTCCTAAGACACTCACAAAATTAAGGGGATTTCTAGGCATGTGCACTTATTAAAGGAATTTTTTCAAAGAGTTCTCTCAACTATGTGCACTCTTGACTGATTTGACTAATAAGGGAGCCTTCAAATGGAGTGAGGAGGCTCAATTCACATTTGACAAGATAAAAAAGGTGATGAGCACATGCCCAGTCTTAGCCCTACCAGATTTCGGCCAGCCTTTTACCTTGGAATGTGATGCTTCGGGAGAAGGTATAGGGGATGTATTGATGCAGAACATGCACCCTCTTGCCTATGAGAGATGAAAACACAGGGGACCTAAGCTACTTTACAACATTTATGACAAATAAATGATGGCTATCATGCATGCTCTAGCCAAATTCAGGAAATACCTGATAGGTGCACGATTTGTGGTCAGATCATACCATAACAGTCTTAAGTACCTATTGGAGCAGAAGGACTTAAATGAAATGCAGTAGAAATGGGTAAGCATAATATAGGCCTATGACTTTGACATTGAATTTGTCAAAGGGAAGAACAACGTGGTGGATGATGCATTTTCTAAGAGGCCATCCATTTATGCCATGAAAAATGTGTCAGTTGATTGGAAGGACCACTTGGTGATGGAGTATGTCAGCTAATGGACAGGTAAGTACAGGAAAATAACTTTAGGATCATTGATGGTCTCATCTATTCAAGGACCAAATCTTTCTGGTTCCTGGATCAGCCTTCAAGGACAAAGTGTTGCAGGCATGCCATTACTCACCAATGGCAGGGAACCAAGGAATTGGTAAGACATATTGGTAGGTGAGGGAGAGGTTCTCATGGAAGGGCCTCAAGGAGGATGTAATGAGGCAAGCCAAGGAATGTACTATGTGCTAAGAGAACAAGGATGAGCACACTCACCCAACAGGACTACTGCAACCCCTACCCATCCCAAAACACAAGTGGGAAAGCATATCCATGTATAAATCATCACAGGGTTGCCAAGGGCGCAAGGGAAAGAATGCATTTTCATAGTGGTGGACAGGTTGATGAAGTTTTTACACTTATTTTCCATAGCCACAGAGTTCAGTGCAACACAGGCGGCCGGATTATTTTTCAGGGAGATCTTCAGACTGCACAACCTACCCAAAACAATTGTCAGTGACAGAGATAGAAGATTCATGAGTACATTCTGGCAGGAGTTGTTCAGACTAGTTGGTACGGATTTCAACCCTAGTACTAGATATCATCCTCAGATGGATGGACAGACTGAGATAGTCAAAAAATGGGTGGAAGGCTATCTCAAGAATTACGTGGCAAGGCATAAGAAAGTGTGGGTCAGGTGGTTAAACTTGGGAGAATACTACTACAACACCACCCATCACATGTCCGTAGGCATGACACCATTCAGGGTATTATACAACTATTATCCACTCTCTTTTGTGGAGATTGATTTAGGTGACAACAGGGCTCCGATAGTACAGGATTGGGTGCAGCAGAGTCAGGACATCCTCAGAGAACTGAAGGATAATTTACAGAGAGAACAAAACCAATAGAAGGTCCAAGCAGATAAGTACAGAATTGAGTGTACCTTTGAGGTTGGTGACTTAGTCTATCTAAGGCTCCAACCATACAAGAAGGGTTCTATAAAAAGAAGTGGATCAGAGAAGCTACAACCATAATTCTTTGGATCCTACAGGATCAACAGGAAGGTAGGGGTCGTAGCATATGAGTTGGAGCTTCCACAGTGAAACATGATACACAATGTCTTCCATGTGTCCTTCCTGAAGAGGGCCATCAACGAACATATCACACCCATTGAGTTGTTTCCTCCTTTAGACGAAGAGGGGAAACTTGTTTTGATTCCGGAGGAGATACTGGAGGTTCGGGAGAATAATCTCATGAAGAGAAGCATGAAAGAGTATATGATCAGATGGAAGGATCTACCCATTAAGGATGCCACATGGGAGAACGAACATGTGGTATGTGAGACAAGTTTGGAATTGCTTGAGGACAAGAAATTTCTAACAAGGGAGATCGTAATGTCCCCCATCTCTTGATGAAGAGGTTTGGGAAGACTTAGTGGTCTAGGCATCCCCACTAGACCATAGTTTCACACAAAGGGGAAATGTCAACTAAACTAATGTTATATTTTTAAGTTGACTTAGTGAAAAGGTAAAAAGAGTAAAAAGGGTAACTCAATGAAGGAATAGAAGCGTTAGAGGTTCAGTTAAGAGTTAACCCTAGGGGTTAACTTAACTCAATAGGGAAACAAAAAATAGTATAAAGAAAAGGCTAGGGTGCACCTCTCACTTCATCTTGGATATTTGGTATTTGCTTGTTGATTATCTTGAGCATACAATTTTGAGGGTTTTGATATTACAAACCCTAGAGAACAACTCAGTGGTGAAATATTCCAATCACCTTGCTCCAAGCTTGGTCTTGGGGATGAAATACTCCACCCACACCATTCTACATCCATCATCTATTCAGGAATATCAATAGGGTCATACCAGTTAGGGTTTTCCAGCAGGGGCACACCATTGTTGAGGAAGAAGTTCAATCTACCCTATTGAATAAGCTTTGGAAGATTCAAGTATTTGGGTTTTGCTTGCAGGCCCTTGCTCATCAGTTTGTAAGCTTATTTCAAGAGTTAACACATCCCTATCATTTTCTGCAAGTTGGGACAATTTTGGGAGATAGAGGACAATCTGGTGATTCAATGTTTCTCATATGTAGGAGGCCATATGCTAGATCTAACCTTGAAACTTCTCTCAAGGGTTTGTGGCTACTCGATATATCATCCTAGAGAGTTTTAGGGAATTCAGAGTCCTTATCCAGTTTGGCCTAATTGTTGGCCATATTCAAGTTTTTAGGAGGGTCATACCAGTTTAGGGTTTCTGCAGTTTGAGGAGGAGGCTTCACTATTTGAGCTCCATACTTCAGGAGGAGGCTATCATTTCCCATATCTATCATTGGGAGGAGTTTATAATCATTTGGGGGTCTTCATATTCAGGAGGGTCGAACCCTTGGTCTCCATTGTCTTTAACAGGCCATACCAACAGCTTGAGGGTTAGGCTAAACCCTAATTTTGTATTGGGGTGTTCATCTTCTATTGCAGTCATTGGGAGGCTTACTTTGTAGCTCCAGAGAATTTTGTACTCAACTCATATATTGTCTTGAAGCCATCTAAAGCTACTTCTTCTCTATTTGTATCAGGTGATTTCTTTCTTATAATAATGTTCAGATCTTGTTCGTGGTTCCTATCTTGTGCATTGTTGAAGATGATATGCTGAAATGCTTCTTGTATAATCTATGGTTGAATAACTAAATAAACCCTAAGTCCAAAATGTTGATGGCCAACCTACACACAGAACAATAAACAATCAAATCAAGGGTTAGTTAGTGTTTCGAAGAAAAAAATTTGGCTTGGGAACATTACAAATCTGAGGGAAATGGTTGCAATTGGAAATTCTGAAACAAGACCAGAGACTCAGAAAATGTAATGGAAATTGGATATTCAAGCACTTTGAAGAGGAAAAATGGTTTTGTATTGTGATTGGAGAGCACATTAATTATATCACCTAACTCAACAACTACAATTAATTCCCCTCCTTGCTCCATTGCTCCAACTTCCAAGTTACAATGGGTCGACCAACCTCCAAGTTACGGTAAGGAGATTCAGATTTTGATTCTCGAAGGGAACTTGTTCAATGTTACCGAAATTTCACACGAATCAACATTTATCTACCTGTACAGTGTACATTGTACACTAGTCGAGTGTTAATTGGTAACCATGCCGACAAATTTTAGTGACGAGTAATTTAAAATATTACCCTTCCCAGGAAATTTTAAGTTCTTTTTAACATTTCCAAAATAATTTTCAAAAATTATAATTAATAATTTTTTTGATGTAGAATTATTTAATAACCCTTCTAGGACATGCTACACCCCCTTTGACGGACTGTGATGTGTTGAATTTTGATCGTTGGATGCTCAAGGATTTATGAGAAACAATTCAAGAACAATGGGACCCATACAAAAGAAGCATGTGGGACCTGTACAAAAGAAGCATGTGAACTTTTGGTAAAGTCCTCCAAACCAAATATGTGTGTATATATTCTAAATTAAGAACTCCAATCAAGTAAGACTTTTGATATTCAACATCTTCCCAATAAATCTTTCATAGTTTCATTTATATGTCTTTATCATAACTTTTTTATTTTAAATTTTTGTTTTAGCATTTTGTTTTCTTTACTCATCCCTTTATTGGAAAGTAGTATGTTATGAGTCACTTTTTCTCAAGTTATTCCTTCACAATCTTGTTTTCTTCATTCGAAAAACTAGATGAGTCTCTTTTCTTTCTTCTTTACTTTCTTATACATATTGTACAAAAATTGTGACATGAAAATTACTTTCTTATACATAATTTACAAAGAATAATTTTGAATAGTTTTTTTTTTTATTATGTATTTTTAATATTTCATACACAATATTGAATGTGAATTCTTTTTTCAAGTGACTGAATAATGATAGTTGATAAAGAGCTCAAAATAAACACTCGAGGGTTTGTTTTCTTCATATGTTTTACAAGAAATTTGTGTGCATTAAGAATTTTTTTTACATTTTGTAAATAATATGCATTGCAAATTTGCAAATCAAGAAGCACCTATCTTCATAAAAATATCGAACTCTCAAAGGAATAACTATACTTTCTATGTTCATAGTATAAATTATAGATGTGCAATAAATTAAATTTTAATTTTAGATGCTTTACTCATAATTATCAAATTTGGTGCAATCTAGTTGAAAAAATTGTATAACTGGTAGTTCTAAGTCCTCCATTTTCTTGACAAAGGATTTTTTGTGCATTAGTTTTGATGTCTTATCTACCATATCATTGTTAAAATATATATTTATTAAAATTAATATCAATATATATTTTTAATAAAGATAATTAAAAATTATTTTTAAGTGATAAAGTTCATTATATTTTGGTTTTTATTTTTAAATATAAATTATTTTATTATTATTATTATTATTATTATTATTTGTTGACGGTTTTTCAAAAAAAATAAGGCTTATCTCTTATTACATATCTTCAAATTTAAATTTAGGATTATTAATTTTTTTTACCTTAAAAATATTTTAAAAAATATTTAAAATCTTACTTTAAAATGAATAATTATTATTTATTATATTAAAATAATTTATTAAAATTAAATTAAATTTATTATATTAATTATTAATTAAAATTTATTATATTATTTTAATTTATTAAATTAATTACTAAAATTGATCTTTTAACAAATATGAATAATATCAATACTTTGATTTATGCTAATTATAATAGGAAAAATTAGAATGTTTAGTGAAATTGGAGTCATTACAAGCTTTTCAAAAGAGATATAATGCATCCACAAAGAAAGGGAAGGGAAGTTTATATGATCATTCCAAATATATTAGTATACAAAATTACATTTTTTGTGATTTTTATGTTTTCTTAGAAACAAGTAGATGAGAAATATGTAGACATAAAAAGTACATGACAAAATGAGAAATATTTGGAAAGCAAAGGTTTGTGACTATTTGATTTTGCATTTCTAAAAGTTTTCTACAATTTCAAGATTATGTTTTTTTTATTGTTATTTTTATTAATCAAAAGTGATATTTGGAAAAGCAAAAATCCATAAATATTTGATTCTGCATGTTTTAGTTTTTAAATAAGATCATTTTCTTCACTTTTCATTTTCCAATTAAAATAGGATAGAGTGACTTGGGAGACTCAACATTGCCATATTTTTTTTTAAATGTAATATACAACACTAAGCTCATATTGACTTGTGTAAAGTAGATAATAAACATAAACGTTGTGTGCATTTGAAGGAGACTATATACACATATTAATGAACAAAAAGACCATCAAATAAGGGTTTTGCCTGCATTTGAGTGGGACAATTTCCTATTACTCAAGGGTTACTGGTTCACATGTTGATGGAATTTGCTTCATTTCATATTTGTAAGTAAACATATCTACCATGTTGACTTACAATTATTTTGTTTCATTTCTTATTTGTAAGTAAACATATCTACCATGTTGACTTACAATTATTTTTTTTCATTTCTTTATTTTGTTTCATTTCTTATTTTATGTGTTTACATGTTATTAGTTATAAGCCACAAGACTCTAATCTTTTAATAAATTAATACAAACACAATGTAATTATCATCTATGTAAATTGAGACACATGCATTTCAATGTTTTGCATATATCAATACACATGCAATGTCATTAACTAACATTGTTTGTTATATATATTCAACAGTTATTTTAAATTAGAATAAAAAATATAGTTGATGAATATATGTTTAATTATTATTTTCAATTACTTTCAATTAGAATAAATAAATATAAGTTAAGCTTTGAATTTGAATGAATGATATAGAAAATATATAGATGTGACTAAATGATATTTTTTGAAATGAAGAAGAAATAAGTTTTAGTTGGCAACCAATATATAAAACATAGATAGTAGAAATACTTGCAAGATCTAACATGCATTTTATAGTCATTTTAAAGATTCAAAGGAAACATAGAAAAAAAACCCTCATGTTATGTATAAAACCCCTTATTCATCCCTAAATATTGAATACCAAATAAACTATATTAAAGAACATTATGCATAGATATACTTATATTAAAGATCACTATGCATCCACTATCGATATATGAATTCTGCATTGAAATATTTACACTTTTATCTTAATATGTTTGAGATAATTACTATATCCTTTAAAAAAATGAAATTACAAATAGTTTTTATATTTTGCAGTTTATCCATATATTCTTTTTCATATGGGTGTATATAATACTTATTGTTTATTCATCATAGAGAACTCTTTAAGATGATAAGAGTAATTATGTTAGCTACCATTGATAGATATACCCTTAAACATTAATCAATATTTTATATATTTACTTATATCATGAAATGTATGTTGAAATATTTACAATTCAAAATTACTTGCTTTTATCATTTCTATGTTTTTTCATTCACTAGCATAAAAAGATATAGTTTACTCTACATGTTTTTGTTTTTATCTTGTTCACAATGTTAAATATACTTTATATAAATTCAAATATTCCTTTATTATCCTTTGTTTTATTATATTAAATGATGATATATTAAAATTTCTTATATTAATTTTACATATATGTTTAATCTATACTTTATTATCTTTTTTCAAACTCTTAAATATTCCCTAAATTAACATGGAACCTAAATATTTGTTATTTTACTTTTCTTTGTTAGATTGACAGAAACATTACAGAGTAGCATTTGACACTGCTACACAAAATCAGAATTTGATGGGTGAGAAATGTTATCTTACATCACGAGTAAGAGTTGTGTGGACTTATGAAGCCCCCAAGACAACAAATATGTCTTCACTTTACCTTGTTCACATCGCTCAAGATTAGTTATAATTTATACAACTATTATATGGATTTAATTTTCACATGCATCACACACACTAACCATATTTTACATTCCCTGCTATGTGACCAATAATGCAAGTTCTAATTTTACATTGTTTTTACTTTTCCTATAGTAAAGAAAACATTGTTGGTGCCCCAACATTGATACAAGATGTAATTTATTCTTCAAAACAACCATTCAAACCTTCTAATACACCCCCCATAATTACACATGTTGCATCATTGCATTCATCCCTAAAGGAATGGACACTAAACTATAGATTTCTTTCAAAAATGGATCTACGCACATTCACCAATGCCAAAGGACTTAGCCATGTATTTAGCTTCGATGTTATTGATGCAAAGAATAGTGAAATACACATTTCATGCTTCAACATCCAAGAAACAAATTTCCATCCTTCCATCGACATTGGCAAAGTTTACATCATTTCAAAAGGGTACATCAAGATTGCAAAAAAAAAAAAACAATCATTTAAAAAATGAATGGGAAATAACTCTAGATATTACCGCGACCATTCAAGCTCGTTTAGAGGATTATAATTCAATATAAAACCACAAATTTGTATTCACTCCTATTAATCTGGTACCAACTTTAGTCAACAACTCTATAGTTGATATTATTGGAGTTTCTATCTATGTTAGTCCTTTAGCAACCATCATGAGAAAAAATGGAAGAAATACACATAATAGAACCCTCCAACTAAAATACATATCAGGGTATAGTACATAAGTAACATTATGGGGGGTGTTTTGCAATAGACATAATCTACACCAATATTCTATCTCAAATAACTTTCCAATAATCACTCTCAAAGCAAGAAACGTGACTGACTTTAATAGGATCTCAATTTCTACAACCTTCACATCCCAACTTTCCATGAATCTTATTCTGAAAGAAGCCCAAGATTTGAGAGCATGGTTTGATAACCCTTTAACATATCTATCTTGTCACTCATTATCTGCACATGGAGCTTCAGGAGGGCACCCTTCCATTCAAAAACACTTGGTTGACATAAAGAATGAGGGAATTGGCAAAGGTCCAAACCCTAGATTAATTTTGGTTGAGGAAAATTCTTCTTCTTTAAATACAGAGAATTTTTGGTATGTTCCATGCCCACTTACATTTAAAGATTGGAAGTGTAAAACAAAACTCACATTTATTGAGGATGGTGTCTAGAATTTTCAAGGGTGCAATCAACATGTTTTTGAATGTGAATACAGGTACATTTTCCAGTTCAACATTGAATACCAAAGAAGAAAAGCAAATGTTACATCATTTCAATAAGTCATCGAACAACTTATAGGTGTTTCTGCTGACAAATCATATGAATATGAATATGAGGAAATACAAAAACAATCATAGACATATTTGGAAAATTGTTCTTTCATAGCTATTTGTTCAAACTAGTAGTGCATGAGGAAACCTTTTCCACTAAAAAAAAAAAATCAAACGCATCATGATTTCATGTGATAAAATTGATGACATAGCAAATCCAAAAGAGAACATCCTGATCCCTGAATTGTTGGCTAAATAGTGATTGAAAAGTGTTATGGTTGTTTTTTACAAACACCAACTTGTAATTACCCTACTTTTGTCCATATACATACTATATAAACTATTTATGTTTTGAAGTTCCATTTCTTCATTATAATATTTATATGAAAGGAAATTCAACTTATGCATTCACTTACAACATATTTTAACAAATAATTCTATTGTTTGTATACCTATTTTTAGAATATGCTTACACAAACATGTCGAATTTGAGTTTTAGCTACAATTTTTTTATTGTTTCTCTTATAGGAAATTCCATCTAGCGCAAAACAAACCCCAATGTTCCAAACTACAACAACAAGAAACACATGTTAACGACTCTCAAAATAATTAGAAAGGCATGTTCTCTTCCAGCAAGGCATGCCATCAAATGTTCTGTACATACCTTCTTCACAAATTCAACTTCCCAACAAGACTCTATACAATCGTCAGAGCCATACAATTCATTCTACATAAATAAACCAAAAAAAAAGAAATAGATGGAACAAGGACACTACTAATGAAATAACTACTAGCCCGATCACCACTCCTCTATCTACATATAAGGTCCAACAAAATGAAAAATGTCGAATAAAATATGCTGAAAATACAATAAAAATTTTTGGAGAGACTTAGAGAGACTTCACTTATAAACCAAAACCAACCTTGTGTGGAGTTTCCAACATGTGTTCTATAACATCAATCCCATACACATGCTTCCCAATATTTTTGAAAATGTATTGATGCCTTATCTAACATACACACATCCACTACATGTATGGAATCATATCCTGGCATTCCTACTTGCCCATCTCCAAATGGACACATTTGTACTCCATGGCATAGAGAACATAATGGTCATTGTTTTTCCAAATGGAATAATATGTACCCTAGTCATAAACCCACAGTCTTTTAAATAATTACACAAGTTGAGGAAATGATAATTTCTCAAGTTATCCCCATATTGAAGTTAGGCATGCTCGAGGTGGCCACTACAAATATCATGGCCACACTATTAGTTTTCCACAATAGATTTTCCACATAGAAACTTTTCTACCACATCATCTTTCAGATATAGATATCTTGGTTGTCAAGAGACATGGAGGAAAGTGGAAATGTTATGATTGTTATGTGACAAAATATCATGTCATCAATGCATTGCTCTACAAGATGCAGAATTAAAAATATTACAATGACATCCAGATTGACCAAATCTCACTTGCATCACTTCCCACTAAGTGAACCAATGTTTCCTCCCTCCTACATTTTGTCTCTACAAAAAAATTCCCTTCTCCAACTAAAGAGCCAAATATCGTAGATTTAGAACACCATGATGTTTGCAAATATGAACAACAAATTTCTTCCTTCACCTTTCGATTTCCTAATACACAACAAGAGATGGAAAAAATAAGAGCATTTGTTAACACTATAGATGATTTTCCACCAAATACAATTGAATGGATGACAATTCACCTATCACCAATCAATGAGTATAACAAAGAGGGTATTTTCGACATGGCATTTCTTTCTCTTTTCCCCACTAGAGATATTGTGCCTCACCAACCATGCATGAAAAGCATACCACTTAATAGTTATGAAATACACTTGATGAGATACCATGACAATAGATTTGGTAGTCATCCTCATTTCAGATGATACCTCTACAATTTGATTATGTTCCATCAAAGTCAAGAAAAAACTACCTTCTTTGTCAAACGAAGACAAGATCATAACACACCCACCACAATTCAAGAATTATGTGCGCATCTTAAAGAACTACCTGCAGACAAACTCCCAGAACAGGTCATGTACTTCAGAGCACATCTACATGGAACTAGAGCATTTGGTACTATACAGTGGATCGAGCTAACACACATGATTACACATCTTCAATTCCCAACCTTGTTTTTCAGTCTCAGTGCAACAGATACAAAGTGGTCAGACTTGCACATAGTTATAAAAAAAAATAGGCCTCTTAACCCAAATATTCGCCAACATTGGCGTACAAAAAATGTCATTGATCGTCCCCACACTGTAGCTTCATATATGCACAAAAGGTTTTCAATATTCCACGAGGAGATACTATACAAAAAAAACATGCAATTGACTATTGGTACATGTACATAGTGTAAAATAATTGAACTTACCTCTATCAAACCTATAAATTTATATTCTCTTTATTAATCATTTCATATCCCTTTTACAGGTATGAATGGAAACACCATGGCTCTACACATATACATGGATTTCTATGGATTACTGATGCTCCAAAAATGGAAACATTACATTGGGAAGACCCAACTCAAATCTATGCTGTAAAGAGTTCTTTGATAACTATGTGACATCTTGGAATCCTAGAGAAAACCATGAAACACTAATGGCTACGCATAAATCCATTAAAGATGAACCTTTCTTACTAGATACAAAGGAGATATTTGCATCCAACCCACTTGAGGACTATGAACAACTATTAAATAGAGTTCAAAGACATACAAAGTGCAATGAGAAAACATGTCTCCATAGAAAAGGGGCTACCCTTGAATGTAGGTATAAATTCCCTTGGAAGGTACAAATGGAGTCATCGCTCTACATTGATGAAATGGGTCAAAATACATATCACCCGTCATGTAATGATGAGTGTCTAAACATCCATAATCCTAACATACTCCAAACATGGAGGGAAAATGTAGATTCCCAAACAATCCTTTCTTTCCATGCAGTTCTAAAATATATTTCCAAATATGCTTCCAAAGTAGAGGGGAGATCAGAGACCTACCATCATATGTTGACCAGAATTGCATCTACACAACATCTAGATGACCCTGCCTCAATTTTTTATCAAAATTTTCACTGAAAAGTAATTGTAGATCGGGACATAAGTGCCCAAGAAAATTTCCATATGCTCCAAAAATTACCCCTTGTCACATGCAACCTTACCTTCACCAAACTCAATGTTGGTCGTCAAATATTTCATTGAATCTCCTATGATTTACCTAACTTCTTATTTGGATCCAATTTCATTGATTCATATCTAATACATCCTGTTTTTCTTGACCATATATGTTTGATTGATATTGCAAAACATTGGACATATAACCAAGCACGAAAAAATGAAAAGTGGATAAAAAGACACATCCCCGCAATTGTCCATGTATGGCAACTTTTTACTACAATACCAAACAAATATTCCAATACCTTTGTTGAGTTTTATAGGAGTGAGCTACTTTTATACAAACCCTTTCATTCCTTCTCTGAAGATATAGGCCTTTCACAAGAAGACATTGTGGCTAATTGGGAGATCATAGAAGATTACTACCATGTATGGCATGTTGATCGCATCCCCATTCCAACTCCTAATGAACAAACATCTGAAGATGAAGATAGTCATATTAACGTACAACCAAACATGGAGATGAATGAATGACAGTCTTTATCAATATTGGCCCCTACATAAAGTATCAACTTCTCTTCTCTTGATATGTTGGGACTGTGAGATATGGAGACTTCTCACCCATGGGATCAACTAGAAGTATCACAAGATACATTAAACACCGCACCAACCTTCATCAACTACAATCGAAGGAATACAAAAGTACTACAAGAACTAAATCTATTATTTCCTACCGGAAATACATTTTCTACACATCAATATCGTGCATTCAACATAATCCTGCAACACTTATAGACAAGAGAACCAAAATAACCATTGAATACGATCATCCAAGGCACTGCAAGAATAGGAAAATACTACTTTATACATTACATAAAAGAAGCACTAGCTTCCCAAGCACCATCCGACCATAGCCCACTACTGCTTCTGCCCCTTACTGGAGTTGCAACATTCAACATACATGCGACCACTATACATGTGAGACTTAGAATTCCTATCAAGGACATGAGGCCTATACATGATCAATCTGTTGTAGTGTTCAAAGAAGAGATGAAACATATTCACTACATTCTAATTGATGAGATGAGCTTCACAAGATCTATACTTTTTGTACAAATTGAAAGTCGTTGTCGTGAGGCATTTCCAAAAAAAAACCACTACTCATTCGGTTACTGCTCAATAATTCTTGTGGATGACTTGGGTGAACTGCCACTAGTAATGGAAAAACCTCTTTATGTAGGAGAAACTCTAGGGAGGAGCTTACAAAAAACCCTTACCACTGTAATCAATTTGGGAACATTATTTCAACAACAAGGCATCTCTACCACCAACTCTCGCTTCCTCCAGTTGTTAACCAAAATTCGCAATGCTACACCAACAATTGATGATTGGAACCTACTTCAATCTAGGATTGACAAATTCTTATCCATTGAAGAACATGAAATCTTTGATTCTTCAATCTACCTATTTGCAACAAACATTCTTGTGGACAACAATAACAAGCTTATGCTTCAATCCTTGAATAAACCAATCACACGTGGTACCGCAGAATTACTTGGTTCTTCAAAGGCACACCATTATGATGATGACCAACTGGAAAACATGTCTTGCTATGCATAGGCCAACAAGTTATTCTATCTTGCAATTTATGGGTCCGTGTAGGATTAGTCAATGGTGCTCTTGGAGTAGTCATGCAAGTTGTATATGCACTAGGATCTAACCCTCCACATTTTCCAACATATGTTGTTGTGGCATTTGATAAATACATTGGGATTCCATGGGACCAAACCCAACCAAAGCATGTACCAATTCCACCCATACAAAAGAGTAAGAAGAAACAAATCCCTCTTAAGATGGTCTGGGCATTGACTATACATAAACCTCAAGGCATGACCTTAACAAGGTCTACCATTGACATTAGAAACAATGAATGTCAAGGCTTGACCTTTACGACAATGTCACACACAACTACTATAGAAGGAATGTGAATAGCACCAACGTTCTTCTTCGAACGTTATGAAAAAATGAAGGATATTGCTTATGCTTCACTATGAAAAAAAGAAGAGACATGCTTATCTTCTTTGTCTCTTACCTTCTAGATTCTTCTATGTTGTAATTGTACTTCTACACATGAATTGTTTGACTTGGTCTATACTTCTATACATGCAATGAAATTGTTTCAAATATTTACTACCAAATACCTATAAACTTTGCAACAAATCACTTTTCTACTTGTACTTAATATACCATTGCCATACTCATCATGAAAAAATATACTTATAAAAAAAAATTACCAAAATATTTCATAATGTTCTTTTCAGCATTCCCTTTCCCTCGCTTCGAGGGTATGCTAGTTTATAATAGGAATTGTATAATGCGTAAGGTGTGAATTGAAAAAAAAAGGAGCAATGAACCATGCAAATCAATGTATTCATTCAATTATTTTTCATGTAAATTTAAATTTACATTAAAATATAATTTTATATTTATTTATATTAATTTTATTAAAGTATGATTTTGTATTTATTTATTTATTGATATTTTTATTAATTATGTAGTGTTTTTTTATAAAATAAATTATAAAAGATTATAATTGATAAATTTTAATAAATTTTAATAAAATTATACTATTTATTCGTTAATGATGTTTATTTCTTGAATAGTTAGTGATGATGGGTGGAGTGTCCATTCAAAATATTGGATTTTTTCATAAAATCCATACACAATTTATATCTATAAATTTAATACAACATTATGAAGAACTATGAACATAAATTAATAAAATTATAAAATTAATAAAAAATAAATTTAATAAAATTCAATAATAAGTTTAATTAGTTTATTTAATATTTAGAGTTCAATAATTTTGATTGAATAATTAAAATGACATGATTATTAAATATTAGTAAAATTTGAAACTAATGTAGTTTATATAATTTTAGAATACTTAAAATAAAATAATTGAAATATTTTATGTTTCAACTTAGGAATATTAAATTTTAAATAATTGCTTTGGTATTGAAATAAATGAAACTCATATAATAATAAGTATTAATTATAAATAATTTAAAATGTAGATACTTAATAAACACTAAAAATAAATATTATTATTTAGTGTATTGTATTATTAATATTACTATAGATAGACTCACAAAAAAAATAAAAAATGATATTGATAAAACAATATAATGGTTAAGGAAATAGTGAATGTGAATCTTCATAGTAGCAATAAACATCATTGCATATAGAGTGATACTTGATATGCTAGTGACTTTGACAAAATATTTCATATAAATATTTTAAACTATAATAAATATTTAATTTACCATTGATCCAATAAACTATGATAAAGTTTTAATTTACATCAAATTGTAGGGAAGTTTCCTTCCATGTGATACATTGCATCAATTCAAAATTCTTATCTCTGTGACAAAGAAAAAACTCCATTAGAATTTTGTTGGGATTCCTAGCTATGGTCATCACCGATTATTGATAGGGGGGATTCCTAACAACGTCCCCCTTATCAAGATATGGTCATCACATTACGACATTGTAAACCCAATGTCGTAATGTGATGATCATAGCTCAATGCCATCCTATGATGAACAAAGCTTGATGTTGCACTTTGACGACCATATCCCAACATCATAATGTGATGAACATAACTCGATCTCGCTATGTGTCAAACAAAACCCAACATTGCAATGTGACTAACATAACCTAGTGTTGGGATGTGACAAACATGTCCTAACATCAAAATAAAAAATAACCGTTCACCAACATCACATTGTGATGCAAGACAACAACAGTAAACAATAGTCAACCATGGTAAACTATGTTTAAACATGGTCAAACAAAAACAAACATGGTCAACCATAGAAACCCATGGACAACCATAGTAAACCATAGAAACCCATGGACAACCATAGTAAACCATGATCAACATGCATAACATGGCCACCATTTTCATATGTTGTCAACCATGGTGAACCATAGCCAAGTATATCCTTTCATGGGAAACCATAGGAAACCATGGTCATACATAGTATATATGGTCAAATGGGGTCAAATATGGTCAATTGTATTCATACATAGTCTACATGGTCAACCATAGTCAACATAGTTGACCATGATCAACCATAAAAAAATGGTTGACCATAAACAACATGGTTGACCATGGTCAATCGTAATCGACATGGTTGTTAATGTTTACCAAATATAGTCAACCATGGTCATCCATGGTCAACCATAGTCAAATATGATCACCCATGGTGAAATAT
This sequence comes from Picea engelmannii, assembly GCA_009831015.1. Lineage (NCBI taxonomy): Eukaryota > Viridiplantae > Streptophyta > Pinopsida > Pinales > Pinaceae > Picea > Picea engelmannii. Next base: position 103,090 of record ML814576.1, on the reverse strand, counting down.
AGTCAAACATGGTCACTCATGGTCAACCATAGTCAACCATTTTTATACATAGTCAACCATGGTTAATCATAGTCACTTATGGTCAACCATAGTCAAGTATAGTTTTTCATGGGAAACCATATTTAAGCATGGACAACCACAGTCAACATGGTTAACCATGGTCAACCATAGTCAATATGGTTAACCATAGTCAACATAGTTGACCATGTTGTGCATCCTTGAACATTGTTGACTATGTTGACCATGGTTGACCATGTTGACTATGCATGATTATGGTTGACCATGGATGAATATGGTTCACCACGATGACAATGGCTGACCATGTTCACTATGGTTGACAATGTTTACTCTGGTTGACCATAATTGATTATGGTTGACCTTGGTTGAGGATGTTTGACCATGTTTGACTTTAGTTTACCATATTGACTATGGTTTCCTATGGTTAACTATGGTTGACCATAGTTCTCCATGGTTGACTATGGTTTTCCATTGTTCACCATGTTGACTACATGATGAACCATAGTTGACCATCTTCACTACATGATTATGGTTGATGATGTTAACTGTGTATGGCCATTTAGACTGTGCTTGACCATGTTGATTTTGGTTGACCATTTTGACTGCATGACTATGGTTGAACATGTTGACTATGGTTGATCATGGTTGACCATGTTTTCAACATGGTCAACCATAGTGAACCATTGTTGACTTTGTTGACTACAAGACTATGGCTGACCATGTTGACTATCTATGACCATGTAGATTGTGCTTGACCATGTTGACTATGGATGACCATGTGAACTATGGTTTACCATGTTAACTTTGGTTGACCTTAGTGGATTAACTTTGGCTGACCATGGACAACCATAATCACCATGGATGACCACGAACAACCATAGTCAACCACGGTTAACATGGTTGACCATGGTAAAAAATAGTCAACCATGGTCGACCATAGCCAACATGGTTGACCATGCTCAATCATAGTCAACTATAGTCTTTCATGAGAAACCATAGACAACCATATTTAACCATGGTTAAACATGGTCATCCATAGTCAAACTTGTCAACCATAGTGAATCATGGTCAACCATAATCAACTATGGTATTACGTAGTCAATTATCATCAACTATAGTCACTTATGGTTGACATGGTCTTCCTTAATTAACAACTCTCTACCTTGGTAAACCATGTTCTACCATAGTCAACCATAGAAACCCATGGACAACCATAGTAAACCATAGAAACCCATGGACAACCATAGTAAACCATGATCAACATGCATAACATGGCCACCATTTTCATATGTTGTCAACCATGGTGAACCATAGCCAAGTATATCCTTTCATGGGAAACCATAGGAAACCATGGTCATACATAGTATATATGGTCAAATGGGGTCAAATATGGTCAACTATAGTCAACATGGTCAAGCGTGTTCAATCATATTGACCCATAGTCATCCATATGTCAACCGTAGTGAACCCAATTCAATAATAAGTTCATCATATGTAACTAGTCAGTAAGAGTTGAACATAATCAACCATGATCATCCAAATTCAACCTTCGTCAACCATACACAACCATGCTCACCCATTCTCGACATGGTCAATATAGTTAATCATACTCAACCATGGTGAACCATTGTGAACAATGGTCAACCATAGTCCATCATAGACAACTATAGTCAAATATAATCAACTATAGTACAATAGTCAACCATAGACAACTATAGTCAAACATAGTCAACTATAGTATTTTATAATGAGTTATGCTCAACCATGGTAAACTAAAGTCAACATGGTCAAGAATATTGAACTATTTTCTATCATGGTCAACTATAATTAAACATGGATAATGGTCAAACATATTCTAACATGGTCACCCATAAGAAACCATATGAAGACCATAATAAACTCTCATCAACCATGACTTCCATACTTAACCATATTCAACCATATTATACCATGGTCAACCATAGTCAACAACGGTCAACCATGATCAATTCCATAACCATGATCAATGAAATTAGTTTTAAAAGGTGGAAAATATCAACCACTTTTACTTAGATGTGAGTGTGCTAGTTCATAAAGTTTTCAACCATACCGAACAATAATCTATCTTTCCATTAAAAAATAGGTTATGATCCATCATAATTAACCAAACCATAAGAAAAAAATTATACAAATTTTTAAATAATATTAAGCAATAATCGATGATAGCAACCATATTCATTAAAAAAAAAACATATAACAGATCAGGGTTAATCGACAGAGTGTAGAAAAGCTTATGTATACTGCATTTATAAACAAGTGTTGCATGGAAGCATAGTCCATGTTGGGTTGGACTGGGAATAAATGCATAGGTATGGAGGGACCATGGGAGAATGAGAAGCCCAAAGTACCAGAGACACATGGAAAATGTCATGGACACGTGACAAGAAACAGGTAGGATAGGTGGTATTCATGTAGAAAAGGACACATGGAACTCTAGGACATGTCATCCATAAAACACCAGGCTGCTACATGACTCCAAGGGAATGTCAGTTGTTGGCACCAGGCCGAAGTGGAAAGAAGGATGATCATGGGAAATAAAGTGTGCAGAAACTGAAGTAATAGCTGGAGGAAGAACAACACACGTGCATGCAAGAAAGTGTGCAAAAGGAAAGCAACAACTGGAGGAAGAACAACAGGAGCACATGGGAGGAAGACCTAATGTTGGTAGGGTTAGGCTTTTGGTAATATATTGTAAATAGCTAAAGAGTCTGTTATATATAAATAGAGATACACATGTATCATATAGAGGTTGGTTCACTTTTGTATTAGTTCAATTTTCATAGTATTTGATCATAGTTATGTACGAGTTGATGTGTTATTTAATACTGTTATGAACCTTTTTTGTAAGCTATTGAGCTAAGAGCAGAGGAGAGAAGGAAGATATTAGGATTAGATTGCAGGTTGTGGATCCTGGTGCGATCTAGTTTGCCTCATACAGATCTTACCCATCTGAGGAGAGTTGTAAGCGTTTGGTGCTGGAGATGTAGATCTACCATAACAAAAGAGACAAGAGCCAAATATTTGTGGATGTAGCCCAGGAGTGGATCAACCATGGTAATATCTATGTAATGTGATAAATGCATGTGCATCTTTGTCTTCTTTCAGCAGTTAGTTGTTATGCTTAATGAATGAGTTAATACATTGTTATGGAATACGATTGTGTTGTTTGAGAAATAACTGTGAAATGTAAATGTGTACCCATGAGTAATAGTATATTGCAATCATAATTCGTAGCATATGGCTCTAAATAATAAACCCCTATCTCATACTCAATCCTAGGTTGCAAACACCTGAGTCTTACAACCACCCATTTAAAGCTATCTTGGGTGAGACTGCATAGTGCACTCTATGTATTGCGTTGCCTTCTGGTTTACCATGAGGGCCTATAGGTTTAGAGGATTTGTTGGAATCCCAAAAGACATGAACCCTGGGTCAATAAATTAGATGGTAAAAGAGGAAACATAGCCAATAAATGGTTTTGTTGACGTGTTAATAGGAATAAGAGAGGAGTGAGTATATTAGATAGATTGAACAAGAAAAGAATGAGTGAAACAAGAAGACCAATGAGCCATTAGAAGGGAATGTTGAGACCTTGGAACCCCACAAAAGAAGAAATTGAAGGCTGAGTGAGAACCAAAGAGCTAGAGTTTGCACAGAAAGATAATAGAAACCCTAGCATCACACATTGCAAATATATGGACAAATACATGTTTACTGATTTACATGAAGTCTTTTTCTGTGATTTTCCGCATCTACTATAGGAGTGGATTCTAAGGTTGAAGGATAACCATGCAATGAACCAGATTCGATAGCTATATTGGACCCCAGTATAGAATGAGCAGTTACAGCAGGGGAACAACAAATTCACCCGCATAGTAGAATTTTGTCTTGACAGTATTGTGGCAAGTTTCATCAAAGAATTTACAGTTGACACAATGAATTCATACAGTGTAGCAGAGCAATAATTTATACGTGGACCTTGAGGAAGGTATATTCAATCCTTGTATACTTCTATTAAGATACTACTATATAAAAAAGGTGTAATGACAATGGAATCAGACAACTAAACTTCCTTGCATGCATGGGGGAAAGGGGGAAACACTGACAAAGAGAGGATAAATGGAAGGAGGTAAGGATAAAGGCAAGAAGAAGGAGGAACCCTTGGACTTGATCATGATGGATGATGACCAACTCAAGTGGATCTTTGCATCATCAGGAACGACGTGTAGTGGAGTACCCTACCAATATAAGGTGAATACCAAGAAAAGAGTCATGGCCGCGAGGGAAGGCTTAGAGAGCGATGAGGAAGAGGTAGATGATCTCCAAGCTATGGAGTAGATTGAGGAAATCCTGCACGCAACATATGAAAAGAAGACTAGAGACCTAGGAACATGAGGAGAAGGAAACCAACCTATCCATATTAATGTTAGTGTGGAACCCATAAACCCATGTGCGACTAATACACCAAAGAGAACACCATCGTTTATACAACCAAAGTTCGGAGGAAGTCCAACAGAAAGAAGCACATATTCTCAAGCAACAACAACTGGAGGAGCCAGTTCATGCAACACTAGTCAAGTATCTACACTGTGTGGAGGAGGTAGTAGTTCAGTATTCAAAATGGCAGGACATGATCCCACTATCAGATTAGCAGAATTTCAAGGAGAAGCAATAAAATACCCTTTGAAGCATTTGTTCATTTGTGCAAAGATATGGGAAGAAAAGATCACTAATGAAGATACCAAACTCGCACAACTAGCGATTATGCTAAGAGACCACGCACTAGACTGGTACATGAGTCTAGACACAAATAGTGCCACTAGGATGACAAGGACACTGGAAGACATTAAGAAGCTATTGATTAATGAGTTCCAAAAACCAATCTCATAGGATCATTACATGAAGGAGATGATCGAGATACGACAGAAACCAGGAGAGTCTATATGGGAGATTGACCAGAGATTCAAGTGGCTAAAGGGAAAACTAAAATACCTTATGACTGAGATGTAACATCGACACGTCTTTGTCAACTCACTACTCCCACACTTAAAATATCCCTTACGACAACATAAATTTTAGACACAGGCAGAGGATCTGTAGGCAGCCTTGCAACTGGAAGAGAACCAATACTAGTAGACGGACCCAACTATTGAGGAATTGAAGGAGGATTTGAAGAATGTAACATTTTAGTTGAACCAAAATGAGAACAAGGAAAAACAAGAAGACGTTTCATGCACCACATGCAAGATGGAAGGTGTTGTAGGAAAATTCCCCTAGGGACAGGTGAATTCCCTCTTGGATCATAGACCCCTATGACCAAGTCAGAAGGGTGCTAACTTTGGATACTGAAATTCCTTTAGAATAAGCCAAAATAATCGAAGAGGAAGGAGAAGAAGGTATGAGTACCTTTTATGAAGTTTGTCCTTGCTCGATTTGGGTTGATCTTGATCTCCATTCTCTTCAACAAACCCTACAATCCAATGAACAACAAAGACAAAGCATACTTCCTATTCTATCACGATTAGCTTCAAACTAGATCTATCCAAAAAAAACAAGTCCATGAGAAATACACATAAACTTGAAGGACACAGGCCAAGCACATATATATTAATGATAACAAAGAAAAGTACTTACAAATGTAGATGCAGATGTAGCAGCTTCACCAACATCTCTTTGTCCAACCCCTTTCCCAAATAATCCACCATCAAAATTAATATGCTTTCACTAATAAATCTCCCTTATGAGGTCATTAGTTCGATGCCTCTAAACTACCATATTCTTTCACCATGAGAATGCCTCCTTATATAAGCTTGGAGAGACCCAACCACCTTAGAGATTATTGAGATAGGTTGAGGATATTTCTCCTTCAATCGTGAATCCTCCCTAAGATCCATCCTTGACCTCATATTCGAATCCAACTAACTCCAGAGATTAGGGGGATTTTTCCCTAATTTTCCTCAACAGTCAAAGATCTCTTGAAAAATCCCAATTCTTCCCCAAAATGGGGCACAGAGTGTTGCAGTGCTCCCCCAAAGAAGGCTACAGAGCGCTAGCACTCCCTGACAGTGGTTAGGGGGGTGCTGCCCAAATTTTCCCTAAAAAATCCCAATGCTCCCGCAGAAGGGTGCACAAAGTGCTGAAACGCTCCCCCAAAGAAGGCTAGGGAGCACTGGTACTCCCTGATAGTGGGAAGGGGAGAATTGGCCTCCAAAAATGATTTTTAAGTGGTTTTCTTCATGGCAAATGTTTTGTAGTCTTCATCAAATGATTTCTCTTCCTTAAACCAGTGTTTGAGGGTGTCTCAAGTGTCCTTGTGATGTCGTTAGAGAAATGACATAGGTGAGATGGCGGTATGATGTTTGCGACACTTGTGACGCTTGAGGCCAATGTGAGAAACTTGTGACACTTGAAATGATGACACTTGCAACACTATTGAAGTGAGTAATTTTGATGTGTAATAGATTTCCCCCCAAAGTGCGAAGTTAGAAGACAAAAACTGATGACTGAAGTACTTTTTAGACTTTTTCAAGCAAGGTTATGGACTTGGAGAACCTGGCAGAAGCCGCACACAACCATCAAACAAATATCATGACATGTTTCAAACCCAAGGCAGGCATACCTATGCTTTGGTGATAAAGACTTGCAAGGTATGGCCACCATAAAATACACTGCGGATCTATAATTGTATTAACAAAAAGGTATAGCCTCCCAAGATACAATGTGGATCTATACTTCCATGATATGAACCGATCATAGCCACAAAAAATACACAATGGATTTACAAGATGACAAGACATAGCCACAAACCAATACAAAGTAGATCTATGCGATAGTATATGTGTAAATGTTTAATAGAAACTCTATCACAACCTAGGTAAAGTATACACCAGAGTGATCACTCAACCCAGGGTCTTCTTACCAATCCTGATGCGGTACAAATATAACCGTGTGAATAGATGTCCTAATTTCAAACATGGTAGAAACCGCTTGACTACTGGTCAATTATGTAAACCATTAACAAGTGCGGGGGAAATCACCATTGATGTCAATGATTTCCAAGGTACCCTACCACATTCCATCGAATGTGAATAGATAAGATGAAGTCAAACATCCGTGGAATCATCCGATCATAGGTCAATGATGGAATCCCACTATCGAAAGCGAGGAGGCCTATCATTGAGGCATGCAGGTCCCAAGGTACTAACTGGTTTCTAAGTCTAGTTCCCGGATGATGTGTTGAAGTCTGCAGGAATAGAATCGTCACAGGAGGGCCTTAATGTATCCCCCATCAACGATAGAAAACTGACACAGAGATGTAAATTGGTAGATCAAATGAACATGGACTGACATAAGTATTGAAACAAGATATTTGTGATGGAAGACTCTCGAGGTAGATAATTCCCTTGAACACTGAGGCACAACAGCAAAAACATGACATGGACCAAAACATGATGATGTAGTGGACACTATGACTTTCATCGGGTGACGCAAAGGATTAAATAAAATTAGAGGATTGGTTCAGTGCAGAGGTTCAGTGGATTACAATGTATGAAAATACAAAGTGCCATGTTCAAGGGTGATTGTAAGAGTGACTGGTGATGTTTCCAAAAACTACTTGGCTTGCTTCCTTCAATTTTTTCCCCCATCAAGATAGATGATTACCTCTTTTTATTTTAACAAGTTCGAGGAGGTTAACACATGCTTGATATAAATCACCTTCGGTAAGTCCCTCTTCCTTTGTTTAATGAACTGGAATAGGTAAGGGTTCGGTTCCATATGGGACCTTCAATGTATGATTGTTTAGCGACTCCAGAGAAGGTAAACTCGGTGATTTTTCATGTTTAGAGAGTCTGAAAAGAACTTTAAGATGACTCCAGTGTTGTCCTTTTTTGTAATGTTAGTATCGCGAGGCCGAAAAAGAGATAAATTATCACTCAAAAGACACACTTTCAAACCTTTTAATGAGTGGGAAAGGAATCAATGTCACTCAACAATCTTTTCATGTTTAGAGAGTCTGAAAAGAACTTAAAGATGACTTTGGGGTGTTCTTTTTTTGTGTATCCATGCGAGTCCGAAAAACAGATAAAAGTTTACTCGGTTGCGTTCTCATGTTTTTTAGATCTTGAGAAGGAATAAAGACCATTCTAGGAATACCCATGGATGGTTGGTACTCTGCCCCTAGCTTGAAAAGCTAGTGGCTTAACTCCAGAATGATAATCAAAATTCCCCAGTGGAGTCACCAATTTATGTTGTAGGAAAATTCCCCTGTGGACAGGTGAATTCCCTCTTGGATCTTAGACCCCTATGACCAAGACATAAGGGTTGTAACTTTGGATACTGAAATTCCTTTAGAGGAAGCCAAAATAATCAAAGAGGAAGGAGAAGAAGGTATGAGTACCTTTTATGAAGTTTTTCCTTGCTCGATCCGGGTTGATATTGATCTCCAAGCTCTTCAACAAACCATGGAATCTAATGAACAACAAAGACAAAGCATACTTCCTATTCTATCATGATTAGCTTCAAACTACATCTATCCAAAAGGAACAAGTCCATGAGAAATACACATAAACTCGAAGGAAACAGTTCAAGCACATATATATTAATGAGAACAAAGAAAAGTACTTACAAATGTAGATGTATATGTAGCAACTTCACCAAGATCTCTTTGTCCAACCCCTTGCTCAAATAATCCACCATCAAAATGAATATACTTTCACTGATAAATCTCCCTTCCGAGATCATACGTTTGATGCCTCTAAACTTCCATATCCTTTTACCATGAGAAGGCCTCCTTATATAATCTTATATAGACCCAACCACCTTAGAGATTCTTGGGATAGGTTGAGGATCTTTCTCCTTTAGTTGTGGATCCTCCCTAAGATATAGCCTTGACCTCAAATTCAAATCCAACTAACTCTAGAGATGAGGGGGATTTTTTCCTGATTTTCCTCAACAGTCAAAGATCTCCTAAAACAACCCAACGCTCCCTCAGAATGGGGCATAGAGTGTTTCAACACTCCCCCAAATAAGGCTAGCGAGTGCTGGCACTCCCTAACAGTGGTTAGGGGAGAGCTGCCCAAATTTTCCCTAAAAAATCCCAGTGCTCCCCTAGAAGGGTGCATAGAGTGTTGGAACGCTCCCTCAAAGAAGGCTAGGGAGTAGTGGCACTCCCTGATAGTGGGTAGGGGAGCGTTGACCTTCAAAAATTATTTTTAAGTGGTTTTCTTCATGCAAAATTCTTTGTACTCTTCATCAAATGATTTATCTTCCTTAAACTAGTATTTGAGGGTGTCTTAAGTGTCCTTGTGACGTCGTTAGAGAAACGACATAGGTGAGATGGCAGTATAATGTTTGTGACACTTGCGACCAATGTGCGACACTTGCGACACTTGAAATGACAAAACTTGTGACACTATTCAGGTGAGTAATTTTGATGTGTAACATAAGGACACCACAAGAATCAATTCCCAACATTTGCGCAATATATTGCAACAGGTATGCCAAATACGCTACCATAGGGAGGATTATGGTGCGGAATGTGCAAGAAACTGGGTCATGACGCTAATCACTGCAAAATGATGCAGAAATATAGACACTTCCAAAGAATTCATATTGAACCTTTTGTAATGTTGGTTGTGGAGCCTGATTATCTTCCTGATGCAGAGGTTCTTTGCTTTCAGCCATGTCTATACCCCATGAAGTATTTAC
>ML814576.1:67768-83356 GCA_009831015.1 Picea engelmannii | reverse complement strand
TATTTAATATGTTTTTACATTGTTTTATGTTAATATTGTTTTATTTAACATTAATTAACAAGACTAACCTAGTTACTAAACTAACCTAATTGCTAACTTAGATTTTTAGCTTATGTAATAATTAACTAATTAATAATTAATTAATTATTAGTTAGTTCTTTATTAACTAGTTTAACCTATTCTAACTATACTAACATTACTTATTTAATCTAACTAATTTTATTGTTATTTTTGTCTATCCTAAGTCTGATTATTCATGGATGGGTGACGGATGAGAGGTAGTCAATGGGGCCACAGGACAAGGGAGTGAGGGCGCAACATGTATGAAGGATACAACATGGTGATGGGGGATTGAGCGAAAAGATTGGAGGGAGAAAACGGGATCAACTGAGCCAGACTTCGTCATCACGAGAAAAATGGCAAACGAACAGTTGAAGAATTGAGTTGCCTATAATTATAGGACCCCAACACAACACATCATAGGGATAAACTGCAAAACGAGATGACAGAAATAAGACACTTCCTCAAGAAATTCAAGGAAGAACGGAGAGCAAGCAGCAGTAGAGGCATAGAGGCATCGACAATACATACCAAATAAAGAGGGGAGGTAGAAGAACGAGACCCAGTCCAATCCATGCCACATGAAAACAAAATGATTTACATCAAACCTAGCATGTTGCACATGGATGAAATCATGGGGCAAACACCCTTGAAAGATTTATACCATATTCAATTGCTCTTAACGTGGATGCCATCAGGGGAACTACATAAATCGAAGGCTAGTGTCGACCACGAGGTACAGTCTTGTGCACATAAAAAATTAGTCAATATACAAAACGCAACAAAGAAGCACGAGGCACTGGAAAAAGTTTGTTCGTAGGCCAAGCTTGAATCTCAGGAGAAAAAAGAATGCAGGAACGAATTGGAATGAAGAGTGGGAGGAATTTTTGAGAAACTCCCAAGCACTGTGCAAGGAAATGAACTCCCAGTAGCAGGAAAGATCGACTAGGTTGCACAGGCAATTGATCAACATCAGAAGGAGATCGAGAATCTCTGAGAACAAGTCACACCAACCACTCCATTGAAGTGAAGGAGTAAAGGAAGAAGGAAGAAATGGTGCAGCTGCAGGAGATGGAACAACAGGTTAGCACAACATCTGAATTGCTCGATGAAGCACTGCAACTTTGGACAAGGTTGGAAGAGGACCCACAGGTCCAACGCTAGGACAAGGAAGAGGAAAGGATCAATGCAACGATCCAAGAACTCAAATAGAGGAAGAAAACCATACCAATCCCAAAATGATTCAAAGGGACGTAGGAGATGAAGAAGATGCAGACAGAACTTATCACTACACAAACAGAGAAACAGGAGCATCCGGCTCAAATAGATCCACTACAAAAATGGGTAGCAGAAATATTCACACATGCAGAAGGAGATAAAACACAAATAACACAGACCTAGTATGAATGTTCAGGATTTCTTACCGACAAAGTGGCAGTTCAAGTAGCAGACACCATCAAGGAGAAGACCGCGCAAGTACTGACAAAAGCAACAGAGCTCAAGGAAAAGTTCCATACGGTCACCAAGGAGATCGAAGAAGCTCAAAACTATTAGGTGACTCAGGATGAATCACATGTCAACATCGGGGGCCTATTGGCACCAAGATGAAGTGGAAAGAAGGATGATCATGGGAAAGAAAGCATGCAGAAACTAAAGTAACAACTGGAGGAACAACAACATGTGTGCATGCAAGAAAGCCTGCACAAGGAAAGAAACAGCTGGAGGAAGAACAACATGTGTGCATGGGTGGAAGAACTGACGTTGGTTGGTTCACTTTTGTATTAGTTCATCTTTCGTAGTATTCCATCATAGTTTTGTACGATTTGATGCATTATGTAATACTTTTATGAACCATTTTCATAATATGTTGAGCTAAGAGAAGAAGAGAGAAGGAATATCTTAGGATTAGATCGCATGATGTGGAGCCTAGTGTGATCTAGTTCGCCTCATACAGATCTTACCCGTCTAAGAAGAATTGTAAATGCACGGTGCTGGAGATGCAGATCTACCATAATAAAAGAGCCAAGAGCCAAATCTTTGTGGACGTAGCCTAGGAGGGGGTGAACCACAGTAATATCTATGTAATGTGATAAATGCATGTACATCTTTGTATTGTTTCAGTAGTTAGTTTTTATGCATAATGAATGAGTTAATACATTGTTATGGAATACAATTCTGTTGTTCAGGAAATAACTGTGAAATATAAATGTGTACCCATGAGTAACAGTAGATTGCAATCATAATTCATAGTATATGGCTTTGAATAATAAACCCCTATCTCATACTCAATCCTAGGCTGTAAACACCTGAGTCTTACAACCACCTAGTTAAAGCTATCTCGGGTGAGACTGCGCAGTGCACTCTGTGTATTGTGTTGCCTTCTTGTTTACCAGGAGGGCCTATAGTTTTAGAGGCTTTGTTGGAAACCCAAAAGACATGAACCCTGGGTCAATAACTCAGAAGGTAAAGGAGGAAACATAGCCAACATCAGTCTTAGATTTTTCCTTCCATAACAAACATAGTTCCCTCAAAGATCGGAGCCCTGAAGAGTCAGAGTGTCGAATTCCTGAATTAGTTCATGATAATATTATATTAATATCGAGTCAACAAGTAATTAGCGAGAAAGTCGCTTTGTGAGAAATTTTTTCTGTCGCTAAATATGGCCAGGGGAGTTCTAAAATTGGCAGGTTGGTAAAACTTTAGAAGGGACGCTAAAGTACTAGGTTCATCCAAATTGCTCATTGGAATCTGATCGACATCTCACATTCATTTTGGAAAGATAAGGCACCCAAGCGTTAATCTCCTAGAGTAATTCTTGCATTGAAACCATTTAGTTTTTGAAAGTATTTTCATTCTAATTATACTGTATTTTTCATAATCCATATTTCTTTTATTTTCTTAATAGGATTCCATAAATTTTCCTATTACCAATGGTGCAACAGATAGATACTAAAAGGCACAGATATCCCCATCAGTTTCCATCTTGGAAATTTCCGTTCCTACATTGTAGGTTTTATCTCTTTAATGTATTTATGAAATTCATTTATAATGATCTTTGTATACTTCCAACTAAATTTCATCCCAACATTTAGAGTTAACTTCAATTTCCATAGTCAATTCTTTAATTTTTCCCATGGACAAAGTAAGAAACATCCATTTCATTCTATTAAATAGAACATCTCGCTTGTTTGTCTCTATATGTGTTAGGATAAATAAAGTTATGTGTGGTGAAAAAAAAACCCATGTAATTTTTTTTTAAATGTGTTCAGTGTCGAAGATTCTTCGATCTTATTGTGTGATCTTTGTGTTTGCTATTTTTTTCTATATATTAACACACACCTAACGTGATTCTTTATTTTCATGATTTTTCATCTCATTGAATTTAATTTAAACTATGTGAAAAGAAGGTCTCGAGACAAAGGAAGATGCCATTTTCCTAAATCTTTTGTCCGTGAGAAGCAAGCCCACTTTGCAGAGGTTGATCTGTAATTTCTCTCCAGGAAGAGGGCATCTTTGTAACATGCATATCCAACTGAAATATTTGTAAGAAATGAAATATTTGTAAGATTCCTATGACAGTTAAGTATAGTACCAATTGATGTATTTGTAACATGTCTATCTAGTTGATTGTTTTTTGGCAATGATAAAAAATTTTGAAGGTTTTTATTTCTGTGGATATTCTTGCAGATGTATTTACAAGTCTGTTGACCCTTCAATATGTTAGGAACGAAGTGACAACCTAACGAGGATGTCAATCCTAGTGTGTTTTTTTTGATTTGGTACTCCTCTTTAAGTTTTTCCTAGGGCGTGTATAGTTCAAATGTGGGACTTAGAGAAAGTTCGACGTAATGCCTTCAAGCAATACAAAATGATAGAAACTGTTTTTTTTTGTTTTTTGAAATAAAGGTTCTTGGAAAATAGGACCAGGAATCACACACATTAAACATTAAAATTGAATAAATACAATTTGCTGACATCTAGCATAGAGTAATATAAAGATTTCTGAGCACACAAAAATAAAAGAAGATGATCGGCATACATAAAGAGAACTAAATTTGCATTATGAAAACGTGTTACAAGGCACTGCCCAGATTGTTTCCGAAACAATTTTCTTTGAAATTTCTCAAAAAATAATAATTTATGTTACATGTTCCTTGAAATTTAAATGTGTGTGTCATATATACTAGGAGTGGGGCTCTCACAGACCATAAAATAAATAAATACAAGAAATAGAACTGTAGAAAGAAGAAGAACTGTTGAGTCTCCATTTTGACACTTCTAATACCCTTTATTACCCCCTATCTGAGCCTATTTTACCTATGCCATTTGTATCTAATTGACTGTTTCCTCCACAAATACACTTAATGACCCTATTCATGTGCATAGAGAGGTAACTTATGGTTAAGGCATGTTTTGTTTGATTTTATTGAGTTAATTCGATTAAAATAGTTGATTTTGCATGGTCCTAATCATTTGATATTAATAAGCATTGATATGGTACCAACAAAACTACATAACATTGATTTGGTACCAACAGAACTGCATAATATTGATCTGGTACTGCCCTGTGCTATTCCGGTACTAGCTTGTGCTATTCTGGTACCAGTGTGACTGTGTTATTCCGGTACCAAACAACTACACATATTCTGGTACCAGTGCGACTATGTTATTCTAGTACCAAACAACTGTGTATTCTGGTACCAATTGTTATTTCCAGAATTCACTTGTTGAACACGTTTTCTAAAGGATATTCCAAGAAATTGGTTGGATCGAAGTCTCCAAAGTAGCTTTCAAGATCATGATCGACTTCATCACTCATGCACTTCATGTCATGAGGATGAAGTCCATCCCTAAAGATTCAATATGTATTTCCAATTGTAATATTTTAAAATTGTTTAATAATTATCCTTATCTCTTGATAGAAACGACTCACCTTCTTTATAAGGCATTTTGTATAGGATATAGGATGCACAGGAGACACGTATGGATGTAATGAACAAAATTATTCATATTGCCATAATATACAAGATGGTGAACTGTTGATTTGATTTTACAAGTTGAAGGAATACAAACGATCCGTTATCAAATTTATGGGTATGAGTAGAACGCTTTAGTCTGTTATCTTTTTAGAGCTTCCATGTTGGAAACGGGAAGGGCCCAGCATTCTGATATGGTAATCTTAATGTAAAATATAGCTCAAATTTCTATTCATGTACCTGTCTATTTTATTCCAGTACTCAATTGTGTGTGTCCTGTACCTTTTATTTTGATTTCTTGTTTGAGTTAAACTATGAGTTCATAAAGTATACCTAGTGTGTTTGATATTTATAATTGTTAGATCTTTTGAGTAAATTGTGAATGGGATTGTATTAGTGCAAGTTTGATAAGTATGGTGCACCAGATATTTAGTAATTTTACTTAGTTTCATAAACAGTAATTTGTGTTGAGATAGTTGTGGAGATTTATAAAAAAAATTATTCCTGAAACTGTGTTCTTCATAGAGACTTTCATAATTTACTTTGAAATTTCAAGTGTGTTAATACAGGAACAATTAAGATCCCATCATTCACCCTTCATGGAATATTAAATGGAGAATCTTAATATACCTAGTGTTTCCTGTGCAAGGACAAATAGTTTTTTCTGGAATTGATTAAGTTATGAGTGTTTTCCCTTTGAATAATGTGTGCACAAAATTGATTATAGTTTATTGTTGGAATTAGTTGCTACAGGAGGCAAGATCTAAGTTCATCTCTTAATTTCATGATCCTCTAACGAACATATTTGTCACCTAAGAAAGAACCTTTTGATTCATTGTTTGCTTGAGAAATTTTGTTATCAGTTTTCTCTTCTAAGTTTGGAGTTGTATTGTTGAAGTGTGCCCAGATTTGATTGCTAAGAGTAGCAGCTACATATAACTAATTTAAATTCCATCTTTCCACTTCATGAGCTTGTAAATGGACAAGGCATTATCTGGGAAAAATATTTTGAGTGCATGATTGCAAGTTTTTCTTTCTAATTTATGAATTGTGGGAAGAGTGTTATCTTTGAAGTGTGAAAAGAGAGTATTCGTTTTTATATGGTTTTCTTGATTGAACTATACTCATCAGACATAGGAACATATATGTTATCGGCACATATAGTGCATCAAATCTTTTGATTACAAATCTCAGTTGATAATTTATGTTTGGTAATATATTATGCAAATAATTGCACCAATAGGAATCACACACATTAAACATTAAAATTAAATAAAAACAATTTACTGACATCCAGCATAGCGTAATATAAAGATTTCCAAGCACATAAAAATAAAATAAGATGATTGGCATGCATAAAGAGAACTAACTTTGCACTATGAAAACAAGGTTACAAGGCACTATCGAGATTGTTCCCGAAATAGTTTTCTTTGAAATTTCTCAAAAAATAATAATGTATGTTACATGTTCCTCGAAATTTAAGTGTGTGTGTCATATAGAATATAAGTGGGGCTCCTACAGACCATAAAATAAATAAATACAAGAAATAGAACTGTAGAAAGAAGAAGTGGGTAACAGTAGACAACAAGACCTGAAAAGAAGAAATTGGAAGTTATCAGTCTTTGGTTATACATTTCTATTTAAATAGGTGGAAAAAATGTATTGATAAATAAAGAAGGACATGATCAATATAGACTTACTATGATGGTATCTCTCTCCCCCTTTTCTATTTTCTTGGTGATTCCTTTTTATTGCTCTCATTGATGGTTATTAGAAATGTGCCAACCACTTGTTTCCCTTCGTCAGTGAGCTTTTTGATTGCCCTTTGGAGCCATTCTTCAATGTAGCTTCTCATGGGGGGCACGTTGATATCAACTCAAATTTTTATGTTCAAAATTTGTCTTTATAATTCCCTTAGCTCAGAATAAAGATTATGCAGAGCCTGTTGAATTTCCTGATTTTTTACCAAATAGTCCACTAGTCAGTTGTCCACGTCATCCTCATCATATTCATGGATCTCGTAAAACAATTCTAAAGAAAACCCCTTAAAAATATCAACTTTTTGATCGAACGCTTTATTGGTTAAGAACAAGGAGTTGAGAATTAATTTGGGGTGTTGGACGTCATTGGTACTTTCGGCTAAGTCTATTTCAGTCAACTTTTTGAATGATTCTTCTTTATTTGATATGTCTTGTTCACATGATAGGACAATGAGATTTATGTTCTTAAGTTTTTATTTCTAGCATGAATTTAATTTTTTGATCTCGTTTGGGGAGGGGAGATCTTCTTCTCTTTTTCTCATTTCTATCATGTTGGTGACTTTGATGCCAAAAGGGAAGACCACGTCTAGATAGAAACCTTCTCCATTTTTTAAATCCACCTGCAAATATTCATGTAGGGCATGTGCCCTTATTCTAAAGGAAGTTATACTTTTTTATGTTTCCCAAGGATTCAATAATTAGTTTCATTATTTTCTTGATATTATTCTCCACATAGCCTCTACACGATGTGAGGAGGTTGGAGGATCATTTTAACTTGGTGGCAGGGGTAGCAGGCACGGTTATTTCTAAAGGACTGGAAAACAATGGGATATGAATCAAATCTTCCTCCAATTCCTTGATTCGGTCCTTCGGTTTGGAATTCTCTACCTCAAGTCCTCCAATGGAATCATCAAGAGTATCTCCACTTGCTCAGTGAATTTGGGATATTTGGGATGGTTGCATGCTCCTAAGGTTAATATATGAATGTGATTTTCCTTTCTTATTTCTTACATCTATGTTTTCAATAATTAAATTTCTATATTTGTTGTCAAAAAAAATGCTTTGGAAGGAATTTCTTACTGAAACTGAAAGGAACTCCTTGCAGTCTTCTCCTCTAAAGGTCAATGTTGGCTCTGACGATATAAAAATATTGCGGAAGACCTGAGGTGACAAAGAAACATGAGAGTGATCCTGTAGTGGAACAATTCTTTGTCTTTAAATATATCTCTTGGCACACCAAGAGACGACCTCCTTACAGTCAAAGACTTCATGGAAATATCTTGCATGAGAAATTCCATAGGTCCAAATTACTTCATTCTGGGTGAAAGGGGATGAGTAGTAAGAATATGCCCTGGACCACTAGAAGTTCTGGTCCTCACTCTTGAATATGTTCATTGTATCTCCACAGAACTCTTGTCAATTTTCTTCCATAAGTTGACGAGAACGTTTGTTTTCTCCAGATGATGTTTGAAATGAACACTCGGAAGGGATAATATAACCCTCCACAAATCTTGGTTTAATGCATTTGAATGGGAGATCTCCTTGAGCCTTTCACTCATTAATGACAATCTCTACAGTTCCTAGACGATGAGTTGTTAGAATTAAAGCTTACTAATTGCATACTTAGAAAGAAATGTGAGGGTGGCGGGGATGACGAAGAGCGATCAAGGATTGGAGATTTCATGAACTTGCCAACCCGATGACCTGCGAAAGACATTCCATGATGTTTAAAATGAACACTCAGAAGGGATAATTTAACCCTCCACAAATATTGGTTTAATGCGTATTAATGGGATATCTCCTCGATCCTTTCACTCATTAATGACAATATTTACGGTTCCTGCATGGTGATCTGTTAGCATTAAAGATTACTAATTGCATATTTAGAAAGAATTGTGAGGGTGGCAGGGATGGGGACAAGTGATTAAGAAATGGATAAGTATGGAAAGAGGTCGATCGGGCTTCAAAATAGGGTCACAAGGAATACTCAGAAGAGGTGAGGGCCCGACGGTCAAATTGTATGTCTCAGAACATTTGAGTGAAAAATGTGTAACATGGAAGAGGGCATGATGGGGCAATCCAACAGTCAATTTTTATATCGCAGAACTATGGGTGTTGTTTGTAGGTCGCAGAACAATGGAAGTGCAATCTTGAGCCCACCTATCCGAGAACCTGCAATCAAAAAAGTGGCTACATATGGAATGGGGAAGCAGTCGGTCGGACTCATTTTAGGTAATATATTCAAATTTGTAATGGATATCCCATTACCTAGAAAGATCGTTTCTACATGTTTCTGGAGAAGTTGTGTAGGGATATTATGTGTGATTGTCTCCTCGAGCCTTTTGATCATTAATGAAAATATTTACAGTAAATGCATGATGAGTTATTATAATTAAATCTTACTAATTGCATACTTGTGAAGAAGTGCAAAGGTGGTGGGAACGATGAACAACGATTAAAAATTGGAGATTTCGTGAACCCGCCAACATGACAATCCATGAAAGAGATTCCAAGAAACAGTCAAGTATGGAAAGTCATTGGTCGGGCTTCAAAATAGGGTGACAATGGATCCTCAAGAGATGTGAGGGCCCGGTGGTCAAATTGTATGTCTCGAAACTTTTGAGTGAAAAATATATAACATAGAAGAGGGTAGGATGCGGGAGTCTGACAACCAATTTATTTATCACAAAATTCTGAGTGTTTCTTGTAGGTCACAAAACAATGGAAGTGCAATCTAGAGCCTACCTACCTAGGAACCTGCAATCGTAAAAGTGGCTAAGTATGGAATGGGGAATCGGTCGGTCGGAGTCGTGATATAAAAGAGTGATTGGAAATGTGAACCCATGAGTCCTCCAACCCGTGCACTTAGACATTTTTGGAAAAACAACTAAGTAACCAGGAAGAGAAACTAGAGGGGAAAAATAAAGGGGAATTCGGTTAAGTATAGAAGAGGGAAAAGAAGGGGATAAAAGAGAGTGGGAAAATAGAAAAGGGGAGAGAAATTTTTGGAAGTGGGAATTGGTCGCAAAAAATCCCCATTGTTGCAAAATCATCATTTTCTAGTCCAATATTTTATCCACATACTCGTTTTGTATTATATTTGTATCATTAAAAAGGGTGTGAGAAAATGCAAATATAAACTATAACTTGATTTTTGGATATAACTATGTATAGTTGATTTACAGGGGCTATTGATGTTTGGATTTTGTAGATAACAATAGGTTAGCATAATTTTTCATTCTTACTATGATAAGGACTTAAAAAACCTAGAATAAGTAACATTTTTTTCCAATTCAATTCTCACACAAAAAAATTCTATGATCCCATAATATTCATGTTTGTCAATTTGATAATAGGGAGGTCGATTTGGTAGATTGGGTTATTGGTCATTTTAGGCAACTGGGGTGCGTTATCTAATGCTTTGATGAATATTTTTTTTTATTGCAACCTGTGGGAGTAATTGTGTTTTTGATACATTGGTGAATTCCTTGAAATATTATTTTAAGTATTAAACTTCTTGCAATGGATTATTCATTAAACGGTTTTTTGTTTCCCTCTATTTTTACCTCTATTATTTCACTTGTCTTTCATTACTCTACTACCATCCAAGGAGAACCCTCATCCATATCATCTTTCCAATTTGACCATGCTTTTGTCTTGGTGAAACAACCCTCTAACAAATCAATGGCCATTTAAGAATGGCCATTTCAAACTTCTAGGGGCCTAGCTCTTCCCTTTAGCACTCAGGTGCAGACTTTAGGAGAAACAATAACTATGAAATCAATTAGATAGCTCTATGGGCTCTTCAATCAAAGAATAGAGAAAGTGAGTCATAGTTATACTTTCCAGGATGTGCTTGCATAAGAGAAGCATATAAAAGCTATAGAGAAATCAATGTAGGGTTTTTGAAATAAACTTATTGTATTTACAACTTGACCGTAAGTATAACAATGTCGGACTTGAATTTTCATTTTGTGGTTGATATCATAGCCCTATTTGACTTCAGCTAGAATATATCATTTTTTTTCAAAATATTTGCGAAAAAGAATTTTGGTAATTTCATTAATAAAGTAAAAGTGTTGAAATAGAGGTCAGGGAATGGACAACCAATAATATGCTTCCTTAACGAGTGAAGGAATCAAGGAAGCGAGAGGGAAATAAGACATCGTTCACTCAGTAAGGTTGAGATGAGAACAAAACTTCTTAAGTAGGGCCCCAACTCCCGCATCGTGAATTAGTGTTGCTATTTTCTATCTACATTATGAATGGAATTGAATGTTGGTTTGAAAATGTGTGTGAAATTCATTTATGTTTCTGTATAATCCTCATGTGATTGAAACAATGCATTGTCACATAATTTTTCCATGTTTAATATTTGATCAAATTACTTGATTCAATACAATATTTAAGAATTACAAGACTATCAAACCATGCAAACGAGAAGAGGTGTTAAATCTAACAAAGACACTACTACATATTGAAAAATAAGCGACGACCACTTGCGACGAAAGTACTCTTTCGTCGTAACATGCAAGAGAAAAAGTTTTTTTTTTCTAAATCTACCTCGTGTTCGTTACAATCTCGACGCCTACAGTTTGACTAAATAACTAAATAGGTGGGAAAAAATATATATTTTTAGGTCACTATCGTTGAAATGGTGACGATAGTGACCTAAAATTGGCCTATAAATATTTGACGATTTAAAGATGTTGCAATAATCTTGCTATAACAATGACAGTTCTGAAAGGGTATCTTTGTGCAGAAAAATGTTGCAGAATGTTGTTAGAGGTGGGGAAAAAAGTAAAGCGGGTGAAAAGGGTGATGGTAGATGTTATTTCCCTTGTAAAAAATGTTGCCTCAGACGTTCCGTAAGAATTTTAATCGCAATAGATACAAAACATTGTAGGAAATATGGTCACATTGATGACGGATCTAATGAATATCGTCCCATGGTAATTAGCTATATATTCATTATCTTTTTTATTTTGTCAATTTTACATAAAATTATATATATGTATATATATTGTTTGAATGTTTTTTATAGTATACACTAATTTTGCATGATTGTTTGTAATTATAAAGTTAGACTTTCCCTCTAACTTTCCATAGAATATTGCACCAAGTATTAGTAGAAATGATGTTGTACAAGTTGATCAGGAACATCATCATGACCAAGAAAATGAGGATCTCATGGCGGAAGATGATGGGACAAATCAAGTTAATGATCCCATGGAAGAAGATGATGGGACAAATCAAGTTAATGATCCCATGGAAGAAGATGATGGGACAAATCAAATGATCCAAGATTTGTTTTCACATGTGGATGAGGATGGGGAAAATGCTAGTATTTATGATGAACCTCTATTAGAAAAGGAAAATAAATGACTTTATGAAGGATCAAGAGAAAATCTTCTCTCCGCTACATTGTTGTTGGTGAACTTAAAGGTTATGAATAATTTTTCGAACACTTGTATGACATAGATACTAAGGTATGTAATATGTTTCATCTCATACTGTACATAAATGTTGATTTTTTTATATTTGTTTTTAGTGTTAATTAATGTGTAAAATAAGAATGAATTTTTTATGATTAATATTCTTACATTAACTAGTTGTTTGTTATGTTGTAGATTGTTAGGTGAATTTTTGTTACCATCGTCAAATATTTTACCTCGCACATATCGAGGTTTGCATGCCATTATGAGAGACATTGGAATGGATTATCAAACTATATATGCATGTCCTAATGACCATATTATATATTATGGACAACATTCTTCGAAAACTGAATGTCTGCAATGACTTATCATTAGATATCGAACCGATCAAGTAACAAAAAGGGTATCTCAAAAGGTTCTTCGTCATATTCCCATAATTCTACGTTTGCAACGATTTTTCAGGTGTGAAAGCATAGAACAATTTATGGATTACCATGCATGTAACAGAAGTGAATATGGTGTTCTTAGAATGCCTACCGATGGTTCTGCATTTACGGAAATTGAGGAAAAATGGGCAGATTTCAAAGATGAACCTCGTAATGTTAGGCTTTCATTGGTAGTTGATGGTGTTAATCCATTCAGAGATCTTAGGTCTATTTACTCAGTGTGGCCTGTTTTTGTTATCAAAAATAACATTCCTCCTTGAATGTCAATAAAGAGGGAGCACATAATGTTGACAATGATTGTTCCAGGTATTTGTTTACATTAATTTTTTGAATTGAACATTTTAATTTGTTTCAATTTTTGCATAATATATTTTGTTTATTTATTTAATTATATATATATTACATGATATCATTCCTTTAATAATTACGTGTAATTTCAAACAATTAGGTAAGTACCAGGTTAAAGATATGAATGTATATATCAAGCCTCTTATCAACGAGCTACTAAAGTTATGGGTTGGCATCACAATGTATGACATATGTAAACCAATCGGGGAGAAGAAATTTAAATTCTGTGGAATACTTTTATGGACAATCCATGATGCCCCTGGACTAACACATTTTTGTGGTATGTATAAGAATTCTAATATTTCTCTTTAATACTATACAATATTTTCATGTTATCATGGTGTATGTTTACTTTTTAAATAATCTCATCCTATAATTGACATTAATCCATTTGTTGTAAGCCTTCAAACAAAGGGTAAATTTGCATGTCCAGTTTGTGGCCCTAAGATGAAGTATCATCATTCAAAAAATTTAGGAAAGATGGTGTTTGATGAGTATAGGCACCTTCTTCCAAAGAACCATAGGTATCGTACTACTGAAAAGCATCTTTTCAATGGGAAAGAAGAAACTGGTTTAAAACCACGAAGAATGACACCTCACCTATGGAGGTTGGAATATAATAGAAATCGTCAAGGTACTCAATTTCATAATGTATCATAGATTGTGTAATGTTTTGAATGCTTATTTTAATCATTGAATTTATTTTACCGTATTTGAAAATTATTTTTGTGATTTCTTTTATGCTTCATGAAGGTCGCAATCATCATGAATGTATTAATATTGGGCTTCCACGAGGAATGAAATCTTATCCCACTCAATTCATGAGGTTGCCCTACTATGAGGAGATAAAAATAGCTCATTTTTTTGATACAATGCATATCGGGAAGAATGTGACTGAAACGTTATGGAGAATCATAGATGGTAGGAGGGACAAAGAAAAAATTGTCAAAATTTGTACTAACATTCAGGAAGCCAATCATGCAATCCGAAGTGTGATCCGATATTCAAATAGATCAGATGGAGTACTATACCTAAATAACCTTCCATGGTTATTAAAAAAGTAGCAAAACAATGATTTAAAAGAGGTCATTCAAAGAATTAAATTTCCCACGGGTTTTGCTTCAAACATAAAAAATATCTTAACAAAGAAAGGTGAATTTGGTGGGGTAAAAACAGATGATTGGCATACCTTCATTAAGGTAATAATTTTGGTATACATATTTATATATATTGGCCTTATAGATCTTTTTGTTTTTTTTTCGCTTGTCTACTTTGGTCAAAACAAATAACAATTCATTTTTTTGTTATAGTATGTTCTACCGCTATCTCTCCCAAACGACTATGACAACAATGTCAAACAAGTTATATATGATCTTGGAAAATACATGAGGTAAGATGTAGTTGTGATTTATAAGCAAAATTTTCTTTCAAATTATTGTTGTACTTAATGACATGTGTTTTAGTTGTAATGTAATGTAATATACTATATTATGTTATGTTGAAACATGTTTTTTTCATGTGTCACAATCTCATGTAGATGGTTGTCATTGAAAGAAATCCATGAATATGATATAAAGTATTGGAAGAGAGAAATTCCTCATCTAATGTGTGAAATGCAAAAGTATATACCTCCTACATTTTTCAATGCACAAGAACACTACCTCATACACCAAGTTGAGGAGATTGAAATTTGTGGACCTGTTCACACAAGGTCAATGTGGATGTTGGAGAGGCACTTGAAATCATTGAAGGCATTGGTTAGACAAAGAGAACGTCCTGAGGGTTCTATGGTGGAGGGATATATGGTATATCAATCCATGGTGTATATTAGTCAGTATCTTCCTAAATTAGCGGTGCCAACTATGCATGTAGTGGATCGCATTTGAGATGTGAACTCCATCAAAAAAATTGAAGATCAGGAGCATCTATTGGGGAAATGTAGAATGAAAAAAAATGAGAGGTAATATATTAATAATTGTGAAAATTTATATTAATAATACATATAAGTTTCGTTTTTGTCTATATGATCATACTCATTAATATATTAATATAATTTATTTCATAAATTATAAATATTTATAATTACCTTCATATTGTATGTTATAAATAATATTTAATATTGGTGAATTATGTTTTTTTGATTTAGTTTCTCTAGAGTGGGATGCACTGCATTTATACATTGCAAAAAATCTTGACTGGATGAATGTATGTATTGAAAGATGTAAACAACATAATGGAGGTAGGTTATCATGGCAACGACTGTCTGAATTAGTTAGAGAAGCTCATCATAACGGAGATGCCAATGTTATGCAGAGGGAAATTGTTCTAGCATATGATTTGAAAGATGGACAGGTAAGCAATTTCACCCATTTTATTCAGTTATTTTATATTATAATAATGTGACTACATGTGTACTATATTTTTCAGATACTTTTGAAGTTATATAAATATATGTTAATTTAATAATTGACAATGCATCTTTTACATATCTGACATATTGCAGTTGAAACACCACAAGGCTATGTGGTGCAATGGTCATAAATTTCACATCAAACAATTG
>ML814576.1:20729-55249 GCA_009831015.1 Picea engelmannii | reverse complement strand
TATGAAGACAAATATGGTATTAACACACCCTCTAGGAATATGGTGTTAACACATCCTCTAGGTTTCAATTTCAAAGCTTAACCCTATGCACTAATTGATTGACTATGATTTGATTTTGGGGCTTCATGCTTTCAAAGCATGCCTTAGAAAAGTTTTGTTGGAAATATTGGAGTAATTTGTACATGTGACCACAACCCATCCATATGTATCATCAGTGTATTTGTAATCATGGCTAAGGCCATACATTATTATTTTATTGTATAACTAGGTGTGGTTAAGGATGACCTAGTCAACTTTGATATGTGTCTCAATAACCCTCTTGGAGAGTCCACCCTACATATGTGGGATGATAATCCCTCTTGGGAGAATTTCCTACTTATGTTGTGTATCCTCTCAAGTAGTGTGCCCTACTTATGTGCACCCATAACTCCTTTTAGGAAGATCTACTTGAGTTGTGTATAAATACACAATTCAAACACCGTTTGAATATCATCTTTTTTATCATTGAGATAAGACTTTCTAGTATAAAGTGTTAAGCCTATGGGAACTGTACATTTTTGGCTTTCTCTTAAGGTTGACATATTTTCTCTTTTATGTGTATTTGCGCATATCAAGTATAGCATGCTCGTGATTGGACTATTTTTCTCTCTATAACACTTTTGGTTCATCCCTAATGCACCCCTTTAGTGTCGTTTGTTCTCTTTTTACTACAAGTTTTTGGGTTGGTGTTTTAGTTCCATTCAATCCCTTCTTTCTATTTGTGATCTCATCATTGTATCAAAACAGGTGTGAACCTTCCCTACTCACTCCATTTTTGTTTTTAAGGCTTCTTCTTGGCTATTCATGCCATTGAGATATGATTTTGGCATTCAAAAGAGAATCAAATTGGAGGAATATTAGGGTTTTTTTCATAGTGTTTAACTAGTTGGAAAATATGTCTTTTGGGTGTTGTTGGAACATGTTTCACTAGTTGGAATTGCAAAGATATTGTTTTCCCACATCACTAGCATTTACTTGTTGATTTATTTCAATGATTTTTAAGTTGTTCCATCCTATGGGCTAGTAGCATCACTTTTTTGTGGCTTCAAAACCAGGTTTTCAAACTTGATTTTTGAGCAACAGTTTGGAAACTTTTGGTTAATGGAATTACTTTTTTTTGGCTGTGAAATTAGGTTTCCATATATAATTTTCCAGCAATGGTTTAGAGACCTTTTGGCTAGTGGCATCACTTTTTTGTGACTACGGAACTAGGGTTTCCATATTTTATTTTTCAACAACAATCTTTGGAGATTTTTGGTTATTGGAACTTCCCTAAGGTTTTAAAAGATAAGGTTTATAGATTTGATTTTTTTCCTATAGGTGATTTGGATATTTTTGGCTAGAGGTGTTGCACAAAGGATCGTGAATCTAGTGTTTCTTGATTCATCTCTTTTTTAGGATTTCCTAGGGTTTTATCCTTTAGTTTTAAGCCACCTTCAAGGGCTCACTACAACAATTAATTTGGAAGTTTGTTTGGATCATCTCTCTCAGGGTTCACTTCAGTATTTGTTTCAAATTTTTCTCATCATCACATATGGGGATTGATATATATTATTTTATGGTTTTATCCTTACGCAAGGGTTTTGCTTCTCTTCTAGGGTTCCTTGGGTATCTCTAAGGATTCTTACACCCTTTAGAAAAGTAGCACTTCCATCCTAGGGCTTCCATCCTAGGATTTTACCTCTTTTTAAATCCAACTCTACCTTCAAGTTCATTCTTTCTAGTAATATTTCTCTAGGGATGCATTTTTTGGCTAACGCTTGTGATGCCCTAAATACAAGAACAATACATTGCAGAATTATTGGAAGAGTTGGTACCATTTCCTTCTTTGGTTTATGTCGGGGATTCCTTTAGACTTTATGGAACCTTATTTTTTGTTGAACATAATGAGCTCAAGATGTCTCTTTTCCCTATCCAACAAATCTACTTATATTTGGGAATATATGATATGAAAGAACTCTATATGCAATGGTTTTCATATGGAGAGTTGCATCTTCAAGTATTTATTACCTTGTCTTCAAGGGATTCAAAAGATTGTCTAACCCACTAACCCACTAACCATTAACCTAATTATACCCATAACCACTAACTCCTAATCCCTAACACACTAACGCACTAACATGTGACCCTTTGACTTCTAATCCCCAACACGTTATCCACTAACCCATAACCCACTAATCCTTGATCCCCTAATGCACTAACCCCCTAATACCTAGCTCACTAACCCTAAATATACTAACCCACTAACACATAACCCTAACGCATTAACCATGGATGGAATTTATCCCACTAACCACTAAATGGATGACAACTAAGACACTAAATCCTAACCCACTAAGCACTAACACAATAGATTTTGCCTTACTAACCTATTAAATGATTAATTGAGATTTAACCAAAATCCATAACACACCAACCAATTAAATTTATATCCCCTAATGATCCCTAAACCACCAAGAGAGCAATCCATAACCCCAAAACCCAACCACTAATGGTCACTTGTTCGTTAACCCCCAATGAGAACTAATTGACTAACATCTAACGTACTAACTCCTAATGACAATTAATTGAATAAAATCTAACCTAGTAATTGCTAACCCTGTAAACTAATAAGCCCTAATGTTGAACACACAAACCCATTATATAGGCTAAAAATACTAACCCACTAACTCGCAACCCGTAACACACTAATTCTTTACAACTAACCCACTAACTCCTACTAGATTCCAAATCACTAACCCATAACCT
This sequence comes from Picea engelmannii, assembly GCA_009831015.1. Lineage (NCBI taxonomy): Eukaryota > Viridiplantae > Streptophyta > Pinopsida > Pinales > Pinaceae > Picea > Picea engelmannii. Next base: position 52,462 of record ML814576.1, on the reverse strand, counting down.
CTAAATCTCCAACTCCTAATCCATTAAATCATTACCTACTCCTCCTCTGCCTCCTCCTCCTCCTCCTCCTAATCATCGTCATCATCATCATCATCATCGTCGTCATCATTTTCATTGTCATCGTAGTTTCCATCCTTGCCATTGTCATATCATCATCATCGTCCTCATCATCAATGTCATCACCATAATTAACATTGTCATTTTTGTTGTCATCGTCATCATCTATGCTATTTGACTGCTAAAATCTACGAATTTGGTGTTATAGTGATTTGACTACTAAAGTCTACGAATTTGGTGTTATAGTGACTTGATTGCTAAAGTCTATGAAGGTATACATACCCTACCGCATTCTAGATTTGAACTTGTGACCTCTATGGAGTAAATACATGTTCTTAATTTATTTGTGATTTTTTAACTTTTGGTTATATAAATTAAATATTATATATAATAGGTAATATATAATATATTATATATAATATGTAATATATAATATATTATATATTATATGTAATATATAATTTATATAACCAAAAGTTTAAAAATCAAAATCCATTGTTAACTCTCGCACCCTCACTGAATTTTTGCCTCATACGTCACCGCATTCAACTCTCAATTGAGCATTGATATCCTTATCCTCATAAGCCATTGATAACTCTCGCCTCACCTCACCGCATTCAACTCCCGATTATGTGATATCCCTATCCATCCCTCACCGCATTCTCGCCTCACCTCATCACATTCAACTCCTAACTATGTGATATCCCTAGCCAACCCTCACTGCATTCAGATCCTGACAGAGAGCGGAAACCCTAGCTATTCTTACTGCAATATTCAAGATTTCGATAGCACTAGCTTGGACAATATAGGACCAACAACCTTAGCCTCGATAACAGAGGGTTTCTAGAGAGAAACAACACTAGCCCATAGTGCGACAAAGGAGGCCCTAGCTCGACAGAGGAGGCCCTAGCTTGAGCAACTTTGGAGACCCCACCTAGACCAAGAATTCTGCCAAAATCGGTAAGTTTTTCTAATCCTTTAAAACCCCAAATCAAGAATTGAAGGTTCTTGAGTTTTTGGTTTAATTCTTGGACTCGACGAACTTTGGTTTCATTACCCTTTGTTAAAACATTTGGTGCCATTGAGACAATCTCAGATTGTTTTTCATCAAAAACTCGATCATTCCTTGAGTATGATATGATAGAGATCATATCTCACTCAAACCAAGTAGTGTACCCATTATAGGAAAACTAACACCTATGATATATAGGTCAAAGCTAAATAAATGCGAAAGACAAATACCATAAAATTGAATACCATGAACTCATGAGAAGAGTAGTATATATAGGTAATCACCTTGCAAAGAATGTGGTTTGACATTGCGTATTCCTAACACAAGTGTTGGTTAATAATCGTAGAAAATGAAGCTATGTTTGAGTCTAATAATTCTAGCTACCAGTCATATCACCTCCGAAAACACTTCAACGTTGTAGAGGTGAGCGTGGAAAAAAAGGTCCTCATGCCCCCAAAACCTCCAGGGAAGTATGATATTGGTCAGTGATAGCATTTAACTATAATTTCCAACATTACCTCAATTATCTTTCAAAGCCGATTGAGAAACAAACCTATACACAAGAGAATTATTACCACTCAAATATTTATCTAGGAAGCACTAATGACACTAGGCCATATTTGTATAGAACAATTGTATTGTGTGTTTGACTCAGTACCGTGGATCGAGATTGTGGGTTTTTTAGCCCAAACTACCTCTCTTTTATGCATGTTGTGGAAAACAAATGAGGTACCCTTTAGGAACCCGCAATATACTCTCAACCAAGAGACTAGGTAGGTTTAATAAATTTTGACTACTTTATTGAACATGTAGTTATTTGTAAAGGTCATGGAAACATTGTGAAACACATAAGTGATAACTTGCATATTGCAATTTTAATAGATTGTTTTTGTTAGTTTTAATAGACTGTTTGTGTTAGAATGTGCAATTTTAATATATTGTTTGTGTTTGATAAATTTGGAAGAAAACCCTAGGCTATATAGCCAAACAAAGGGTAGCACACCTTTCTCCAAGGATAACACACTAAACAAGAGTTGATCAGATATTCCAAACCATAAACAAGAGATAGTCCAAGCCAAAATGAAATCCGCTAGCTGTAGCAGCTGTAATGACAGCTCTCCTCCAAACTTGCACACAAAACTATCAAACTATAGTGCACACAAGTGTGCTCTGCAGTTCTGAGAATGCCTGCCAGAATGAAGACTAGCCTCTTGTATTTATACTAAATCTGGCAGACTGTCTGGGCCAACTTCTCATTCTAGGTACTAATTCTTTAGTATATATTATTTCCTTTAGCTGACTTCTTCTCTTGGAGACTAATAACCTAATACAAGTCATTCCCTTGAGTTGACTTATCTTCTAGGGTTATTAACCAATCAATCAAGGTTTCTTCTTGCTTCCCAGAATATTCTATTCTTGTCAGGTTTACACATGGAGGTAAATACCTCCCACATCTACCATAATATCAACAATTTGTTGGAGATGAACTTTATTACTTTTAGGAATTGTGTCCATAGACCATTGAATAGCTCATGTAAGCAATATTTATCAGAAAGAAAAAAAATATGGTGCATCCAATGATCACTTAATTCCTCCATTTCCTTCTCTTTCACCTATAGTTTTAACATGTGGCCATATACGGACATTCACATTAGTTTCCATTGCTCATTATATGTTATAAAAATTATCTAAATTTCCATGACAAATACTTCAATCATTGTGGTATTTTCGTCTATCCTTGATTTGTAAGTTGTAGCTCCATGATCCATTTTCCTCGTCATCACATATGTTTATTGTGAAAATAAAAATTTGGTGTCTTTGAAATCACAATCATGTTGAGATTAAATTCTTTTGCATGCCATTCTCCAACATACTTGAATATAATCATATTTGGTTTACATACCTTTGGATAGGGCTACTATATCTACATACATCCTTTGGATAGGGTTTCTATATCTAGGGTACATCTTATAGTTTAATTCTTAGCCTCGATCTTCCTATATTCCTATGTGATGTTGGAGCATGTTCATTAACATGACCTCTTTCTCATAGCTAAGATGTTTTGATAAGTTTATCAAGGTCTCTCAAGGAGCCTTGGATCTGGTCATACGATTTTCTTTCTTGTGACCACACTTGTAATCCATGCCATATATCTATGTTATTCTCTCCAATTGCTCCAATATATTATGTTTATTCTCATTTTTACCAAATGACCCATACACAAATTGTAACACCCTGTTTCCCCCAGTTTGTAAAAATAACTGGACTGGCCAAGAACTATGGCAAACTCAAAAATGTGAATAATATATATATATATATATATTTATATTGCAGGACTGTTGAGAGGGGATATGCTGAAAAAGAGACCACGATGGCTGGAGAAAGGCGGTGGAATGCACCTAGAATGGTGGCATTAACTTCCACCGAGAACAATACCGTATTTGGACTTCACTGGCCTGGAGAACCAAGAGCGGCTCGCTGTCCCCGAATTAAATGTCTCTCAAGCTGGTAGGTAGATGGATCCTTAGGAATTAATGAGGGATGGGGTGCAAGGGGGGTGAACCGCCCATCTGTAGAGCCGTCAGGCCTGTCCAGTGCGAGGGAAATCATGCCACACACAACCTCGCAAGAGGATAAGGTCTGAGGGAGAATAAATTGGGGGCAGAGGCGAGGGGAGGAAAAGAACTCTGGAGATATGCAGAGTGAGTGATAGAAGAGAAGGGGGAGAGTAACCCTCGTTCTCGGTCACTGGAAAATCGAGACATAGTCTTGCAACATCGTGGTCTCGGCTTGGGAGTGGCCAGTGGTAAATCCTATTGGAATCGCTGAGCCTACGGTTGGGTGGAAAAGAGCACCCCTCTCAACAGTTTCACTTACTTCTGGTGTTATTGCTGATAAGTGTTTTAGATATTACACCTTGAAATTCATATGCTGACATATATGCTCATAAACTGTGAAATTGTGAATGATTACAGTATAAAGACTGTCTATGCAGTGTTTTGATAAGAAAGGGTAGATGTATGCTTGTAACAGAAAAACCATGCATTGCTTATGTTGATAGATAAATTTAATTATGCAAAATTTGAACCAAGTTAGACTTCCAGTCCATTCTCAGGAATTTGTTTCCCCTTATCTGTTTCTAGGAATGCCCTAGAATAGAACTCTCCATAGAGTTACCCCTCTTGGAAAAGTTTACCAAGAACCTGGAAAAAGGACCTGAATGCGCAAGTCATAGCAACCCTGTATGAGGAAGAATGATCCTCTTGAAATCCCAAAGTAGAAGTGTAGGGATAAGTATCAGTCGATGGACGAGATCCCGTTGGAAGATCTGCGATCGTTCACGACCGTTAGATTTAAGAAAGAAACGCAGGCATTAATGCCATGACCCCTTTTTCCCTTGCAAGAGATGAAGGAATCGGGACTGTAGACCCCATGGTCCATGGAAGTACCTGGACCGTCCATCTATAGAGCACACATGGCCACTGGTAAGCGCTTCGGTGTTTCATCACCTAGGAAATAAAAGGGCAAAGAACCCTTGTCTTCATGAGTCACAAAATCCCGATCACCGAAACCCCAAAATAGTGTGAGGTGTGAATAAGTTTGGGAAAGGTGGGATTTAATCATGACCGTTGATCATCCTGAAAAGATCACGACCATTGATCTTGGTTGTTGGTCGCCGCCATCCATTGGAGGGACACGTGGCTGCTGGTTGGCGCTTCGACGTTTCGGCATCCGAGAAACCAGAGGGATAGAAAACCTTTCCCCCGCGATTCGCGAAATCCTGATGCCCAAAATCTTGATACGCACTGTAGTGGAGAGAAGAAGTGTCGAAAGAATCAGGATTGTCCATTAGAGGAGACGCGTGGTGAGCAGTCAGAGATTTGGGAAAAGTCCCGAAATCCCATGGACCATTGGATCCACACTCTTAAGAGCCATCGATCTCTTACATGAACTTCCATATCGGAATTCAAAGATTTAAATGATAAGTCTTGGAATCGTTGCATTTCGAACTCCCGAGTACCGAAACCCTGAAAGGATGTAGACCGTCAGATCATGGGAGGCTTACAGCCATTGATCTCCCCTTGAAGGGAAACTTGGGAGACTTCATGGTTTTCGGGGATTTGAATGAAAAAGTAAGAAGTCATGCATCGTGATTTCCCGAATCACGAAAGGTTGGTAAGGGCTTTGTCGGTTTAAGCGCATGGTCATGAGGACAAGACTCAAACAGGAAACTTGTGCTCGCCAGCCCTTTCGGGGTTCAGCACTTCGATATGTCGGGGTTTGCAGAGTCGAAGGACTCGACGCTTTGGTAGCACTGAGTCGCAATGAGTGAAAGGACACCTTATTTTTTCGACCTGTGGCTGTGACCCGCGATCCTATGGGAATAGACGAGGGAAGAGATAGCTTACGCTAGACCTCCATAGACATTTCGAGGGTCTGACCATTGAGAAATCGATGAAAACTTCGATTTCACATGGTGGGTATGTGACAAATTGGTATCAGAGCATGGTTACAACACTTGACCTGCTTGGGTTTGTGAATGAGTTGTGCAGAAGCTCCGTTCGGAACACTCTTAAAAAGAGTAACCCTCTATCTTAACCCTCTTAATTCAAAAAGGTCAAAGTCCAAAATGAAAACCCAACTGTGTATGCATGTGAAAGAAATATGAATTTTGCGCACGTTATAAAAATGTATCTAATTATTGACTAACAACCAGCATTTGTCTTTGCACACAAGCAGAAGATCAACCGTGGGAAGCTATCAACACATAGTATGGTGATTCACCATGAAGTGGGAGAGGGCTCCCACAATAGAGATGAAGAGTCTGACGAAAGAAGGGAAGTAGGGACCCTCTAGATCTAGCCGAGACTGTGAGGAGTCTCATGGTCGAATTACAAAGCTACAAAGCTGACAATGAAAGGATGATGAAAGAACACGAAAAACAAACAGAAATTAACTCAGTTTTACTGCAGAGTTTATCCAATCTACAAAGACAAATGCAGCATGAACCTGAAACTTGGAAAAACGATCATATCAGTGGCCACACTTAGAGGAGTACCTCAAAAAAGGTCCACCCCATAGGTAAAGGACAAGTGTCAGATGATTCCTCTGAGAAGGAAGTTGGCGATTCAAAGGGCTCTTCTAGCAGTAGAACCAGTTCCTATCCCCGAAGAAAACAAAAGAAGCAAAAACCTTCCAAAGTTCAAAAATTCGATGAATTCAGAAAGGCCAAACCACCCTCCTTTGATGGTGAAATAAATAAGGGAGAGGAAGCAGAGGCCTGGCTGCTTGGACTAAAAAAAAAATATTTCAGAGTCCATGATTTTTTCAGAAAATATGAAGGCCCGAGTGGCCACCTTCAACTTGAACAGAAAAGCTTCCATTTGGTGGGAATACCTTAAGAATGTGAAAGGGGTTTGCGAAGAGGACCTGTCTTGGAAACGATTTGAGAAGTACTTCCAGAAGAAGTATCTGTCGAAAAAATGTTTCGACGAAAAGACTAAAGAGTTTTATGAACTCAAACTGGGACAATTTACTATAGAAGAATATGTTAAAAGATTCCTCGACTTGCTGAGGTATGTACCTTATATAAAAGAAAAAAAGGCAAAGGTGCAATGCTTCATCAGTGGGCTAGCCAAGGAATATCAGAACAGAATTGAATTTGATGAGCCAAAGACCCTAGAAGGCACCATTCGAAAGGCAACCTATTGTCACGGACATTTCAGGCATCTTGCAGAACCTCGTGAAGGATGGAAACTGAAGAATAGTTCAAGATTTTAGAGAAAGGGGATCAAATCCCCAGCATTTAAGAACTACAAGAAAAACCTGAGAATGAACTTTCCAGCCTGGAGTGTACACTAGCAGAACTTTCCCTCATCAGGCGGAAATAAAACTTCTAGACCTATACCAGTGAAGGTGGATAACACCAAGAGAGAACCTCTGAAATGTTGGGGTTGCGGAGAGGAACATCTCCTGAGAGACTGTCCACACTGACAATAGAATAGACAGAGGATTTATAACATCCAGGAAACTACTACCATTAATGATGTGGCCAGGAGTGTGCCATAAATTTATGCAGCCTTGGATAATAACCAAGCTGACCATCAAGCTTCAGTAGTGGAAATAGAAGGTATGATTTTCAACCATCTAGTGTCTGTTTTGATTGACCCTGGTTCAAATTTGAGTTATATAGCCCCTAAAGCTATTGATAAGTGTAAACTACAACCACAAAAACATATGAATCCATGGTTGGTACAGTTAGCCACTGGCACCAAAAGGAAGATAGCAGAGGTTATACCAGCCTGCCAATTAATGTTGGGTGAATTCCCCACCCAAGAAACGCTTAACATATTACCCCTGGGATCTTATGATCTATTGATTAGGATGGATTGGCTAGCCACCCATAAAGCCAAACTGGACTATTACCACAAAACCTTAGGGTGTGTAAGTAAAGAAGGGAGAACAATAACCCTTCAAGGGAGCCAAAAACCCGTCTCGGTGAGACAAATATCAGCCTTGCAAATGAGAAAGTACTGCCAAAAGGGATGTCCCCTATATGCAATACAGGTGTTGAAAACAATCGAAGGTGATAAACCAAGCCCTGACGATCATCCTATCCTGAGAGAATACAGAGATGTGTTTCCGGAAGAGGTACTGGGTCTACCTCCGAGAAGGAACATATACTTCTCGATAGAACTTGCACTAGGAGCGGTGTCGGTGTCTAGGACACCCTACTAGATGAGCACACCCAAGTTAGTTGAACTCAAATTACAATTAAAAGAAATGATGGATAAAGGCTACATTCGACCCAGCGTGTCTCCATGGGGAGCACCAGTCCTGTTTGTGAAAAAAAAGAATGACACCCTTAGACTATGTATAGATTATAGACAACTCAATAAGGTAACCATAAAGAACAAGTACCCTTTACCCAGGATCGATGATCTATTTGATCAATTGGAAGATGCATCTATTTTCTCAAAGATCGACTTGAGGTCGGGATACCATCAAGTTCGAATCAAGGATGAAGACATCCATAAAACTGCATTCCGGACACGGTATGCTCACTATGAGTTTGTAATAGTGCCATTTGGGTTAACCAATGCCCCTGCCACCTTTATGTTCTTGATGAACAACGTACTCAGTAAATTTCTAGATAAATTTGTGCTATTTTTCATTAATGACATATTAATCTACTCTAAGAATAGAGAAGAGCATGAAGAGCATCTTAGACTTGTGCTGCAAGTGCTAAGAGAACATCAACTCTATGCCAAATTCAACAAATGTGAATTCTTCCAAAAGGAAATACATTACTTAGGCCATGTTCTCTTCAAAGGAGTAGCGGTAGACCCTGACAAAATCAGGTCTATCATGGAATGGCCTACCCTGAAGGATGTTTCGGATATCAGATCCTTTATGGGATTAGCAAGATACTATAGGAGATTTATAAAAGGATTCTCCAAGATTGGTTTTCCAATCACTGCCCTCCAGAAGAAGGGGACAAAATTCCTGTGGACACAGAAATGTGAAGAAAGATTTTAAACCCTGAAACATCTACTGACCCATGCACCCGTACTAAATATCGTTGAGCCAGAAGTTGAATTCCTCGTGTGCACAGATGCCTGTAAGGAAGGGCTCGGAGGAGTCCTTATGCAGGAAGGAAGTGTGATCTTCTATGAATCCCAAAAATTGAATGAGCATGAAGTCAACGATGTGACCCATGATCTAGAATTGGTTGCCATAGTGCATGCCTTGAAAAATGTGGAGGCATTACCTCCTGGGAAGAAAATTTGTACATATGACAGATCAGTGTGGATTGCGATACCTGTTTGATCAACCAAAGCTCAATGCTAGACAAGATAGGTGGATGGACCTCCTTAGCGAGTTTGATTTCGAAATCAAACACATTAAAGGAAAATAAAATAGTGTGGTCGATGCCCTTAGCAGAAGTATCAAAACAATTCACTTGGCAGCGGTGAGCACCTGTCAAACAAAAGTTAAGGAAAGAATAAAAAACGCACAAGAAATAGATCCCTTCATCCAGACCATGGCCATGTACCTACAGCAAGAACCCACCGGAATAAAAATATGAAGGATACCAGATGACCGAAGGGGGTCTGCTCACTTATAGAGATAAACTGTATATTCCAAATTGTGACGACTTGAAGAGGTTCATACTGGATGAACTACATAAAAGACCCTATTCCGGTCATCCAGGATACCAGAAAATGGTCACTGCCACCAAGAGACAATTTTATTGGCCTGGAATTAAGAAAGACATAGCTGAGTACTTAGCTAAATGCATAGAGTGCTAGCAAGTTAAAGCAGAACATCGACACCCAGCAGGATTATTGCAACCTTTACCAATCCCAGAATAGAAATGGGAAACCATCTCCATGGATTTCATCACTGGATTACCAACCTCAACCAAACAGAACGATGCCATTATGGTAGTGATGGATAAATTGAGAAAGTTTTCTCATTTCATCCTTGTCAGATCAACCTGTAAAGAATTCGATATCGCCCAAGTGTTCATGAAGGAGATATTCAAACTGCATGGTATGCCGAAAGAGATCGTGTTTGACAGAGACATGAAATTTACCTCTAACTTTTGGAAATCATTAATGGCTAGTTTAGAGATCAAATTGTTGTTTAGCACCGCCTATCACCCTCAAACCGACGAACAGATAGAAAGAGTGAACCAAGTACTTGAAGACATGCTAAGAATGCATGTAATGCATCAACTCAAGAAGTGGGAAGACTACCTGCCATTGGTAGAATTCACCTACAACAACGGCTACCAAGCATCCTTAAAGATGAGTCCGTTCGAAGTCCTCTATGGTAGATCGTGTAATACTCTAGTTAGCTGGAGTAATCTTGTAAACAAGATTTATTTTGGACACGACATGTTGAAAGAAATGAAATAGTAGGTGACTTAGATAAAACAAAACCTGAAGGTCACTCAAAACCGACAGAAAAGTTATGTCGACCAAAAGAGAACTCCAAGAGAGTTCAAAGTGGGAGATCATGTATATCTCGGAGTTAGGCCCAGGAAGAGTTCCCTGAAAATGGGAGCTTGTGCCAAGTTGGCACCTCGATATTGTGGACCCTTTGAGGTTCTAAATAGAGTGGGACATGTAGCCTATAGACTAGCACTTCCTCCCACAGTAAAATCACATAATGTTTTCCATGTTTCATTATTGAAGAAATATGTACATGATGCTAACCATATAATTGACTCGTCTGTGATCCAGGTGGAACTGGAGGGAGAATTTCTACCAGAACCCCAATGCATACTGGACAGAAAGGAAACCCCACTCCAGAACTGAACCATTACATAGGTCAAGGTGCAATGGAAACATTTTGGCCCAGATGAGGCTACATGGGAAATGGAGGATGCCATGAAACAGGCATATCTGATTTTGTTTACTTCTATACATGCATTTCATGTTAATAGATAAGAACATCGAGGACGATGTTCCTTTAAGGGGGAGGGAATTGTAACACCGTGTTTCCCCCAGTTTGTAAAAATAACTAGACTGGCCAAGAACTGTGGCAAACTCAAAAATGTGAATAATATTATGAATATATATATATATATATATATATATTGCAAGACTGTTGAGAGGGGATATGCTGAAAAAGAGACCATGATGGCTGGAGAAAGGAAGTGGAAGGCACCTAGAATGGTGGTGTTAACTTCCACCGAGAACAATATCGTATTTGGACTTCACTAGCCCGGNNTGAACCGCCCATCCATAGATCTGTCGGGCCTAACCAGTGCGAGGGAAATTGTGCCACATGCAACCTCTCAAGAGGACAAGGCATGAGGGATAGGCGATTGGGGGCAGAGTCGAGGGGAGGAAAAGAACTCTGGAGATATGCAGAGTGAGTGATAGCAGAGAAGGGGGAGAGTAACCCTTTTTCTCGATCACTGAAAAATCAATACATAGTCTCACAACATCATGGTCTCAGCTTGGGGGTGTCTAGTGGTAAATCCTATTGGAATCATTGAGCCTACGGTTGGGTGGAAACGAGCACCCCTCTCAGCAGTTGCACTTACTTCTGGTGTTATTGCTGATAAGTGTTTTAAATCTTACACCTTGAAATTCATATGTTGACATATATGCTCATAAACTGTGAAATTGTGAATGATTACAGTATAAAGACTCTATGTGCAGTGTTTTGATAAGAAAGGGTATATGTATGCTTGTAACAGAAAAACCATGCATTACTTATGTTGATAGATAAATTTAATTATGTGAAAGTTGAACCAAGTTAGAGTTCCAGTCCGTTCTTGGGAATTTGTTTCCCCTTATCTGTTTCTAGGAATGCCACGGAATAGAACTCTCCACAGAGTTACCCCTCTTGGAAAAGTTTACCAAGAACCTGGAAAGAGGACCTGAATGCGCAAGTCTTTGCAACCTTGTATGAGGAAGAATGATCCTCTTGAAATCCCAAAGTAGCAGCGTAGGGATAAGTATCGATCGACGGATAAGATCCCATCAGCAGATCTGCGGTCATTCATGATCGTTAGATTGGTGGAAGAAACAAGGGTGTCACATGCCTTACCCCTTTTCTTTTATCCTTGTGAGTAGGGAGGAAATCGAGACCGTATATCCCCAAGGTCTATGGGAGTATCTGGACCGTTGGTTTTTCCCCGTCTAGAGAGTAGTGGGAGAGTGCACGGTTTAGGACAGGTCTGAACCATTGGATCTTAGCTAGAAAACTCGATAGCCATTGGATAGGAGATGTAGGAGGGTTAAGCCCTCGTAAATAGGGGCGAAGGTCCTGAAAGAGGAGTTGGTACATGGCATGGACTGATCTGAGTCGTCAGATCTTATCTAGAAAAGCCGATAGCCATTGGATCTGCTAGGAGATGCATGAGGGTTAAGCCCTTGTGAACAAGGGCAAAAGTCCCAAGAGAGGAGTCAGTATCAGGGATTCAAAGTTCAGGATTTCGGGAGTCCTGATGACAAGAGATTCGGGACACTCCATGGTGAAAATCCTGATATAGATCTAGACCATCCATCCGTGAAAGACATGTGGTGGAGATTGAGAGTCCATCGGTATTTCAAATACCAGGGATTCAATTTGACAAAGGATTTGCGTCACTGGGGGTCGCAAGTCATGAAATCGCGAAACAACGAGGACCGTCCATCTGAGGGAGGATACGTGGATGATAGTTCCTCGACCCCTCTCTGCCTTTGCAAGCAATGCACGAACATGATCCCTTCGGAGGATCCCAGGGTCTGTAATGACCATTAGATTTAAGAAATAAATGTAGGCATTAATGCCACAACCCCTTTTTCCCTTGCAAGAGATGAAGGGATCGGGACTGTAGACCCCATGGTTCATGGAAGTACCTGGACCATCCATCTATAGAGCACACGTGGTCGTTGGGAAGCGCTTCGACGTTTCAACACCCGAGAAATAAAAGGGCAAAGAACCCTTGTCTTCATGAGTCGTGAAATCCCGATCATCGAAACCCTGAAATAGCGTGAGGTGTGAATAAGTTTGGGAAAGGCAAGATTTAATCATGACTTTTGATCATCCTGAAAATATCACGACCGTTGATCTTGGTTGAAGGTCGCTACCGTCCATCGGAGGGACATGTGGTTGTCAGTCAACGCTTCGATGTTTCAGCATCTGAGAAACCAAAGGGCTAGAAAATCTTGCCCCCGCGATTCGTGAAATCCCGATGCCCAAAATCTCGATACGCATTGTAGTGGAGAGGAGAAGTGCCAAAAGAATCAGGACCGTCCATCAGAGGAGACACGTGGTGAGCAGTTAGAGATTTGGGAAAAGTCCTGAAATCCTGTGGACCATTGGATCCACACTCTTAAGAGCCATCGATCTCTTACATGAATTTCCATATCAGAATTCAGAGATTTAAATGACAAGGAGTCTTGGAATTGTTGCATTTCGAACTCCCGAGTATCGAAACCCCGAAAGGATCCAGACCGTCGGATCAGGGGAGGCTTATAGCCGTTGATCTCCCCTTAGAGGGAAACTTGGGAGACTTTGTTGTTTTTGGGGATTTGAATGGGAAAGGAAGAAGTCCTGCATCGTGATTTCCCGAATCATGAAAGGCTGATATGGGCTTTGTCGGTTTAAGCGCATGGTCATGAGGACAAGACTCAAATAGGAAACTTGTACTTGCCAGCCCTTTCAGGGTTCAGTGCTTCACTGTGTCAGGGTTTGCAGAGTCAAAGGACTTGACACTTTGGTAGTGCTGAGTCACGATGAGTGAAAGGATGCATTATTTGTTCGACCTGTGGCTGTGACCCATGATCCTATGGGAACAGACGAGGGAAGAGCTAGCTTATGCTAGACCTCCATAGACATTTAGGGGGTCTGACCATTGAGAAATTGATGAAAAATTCAATTTCACATGGTGGGTATGTGACACAAATCCCTCATCATGTTTTAGAAAAATATAGATGGCACCAAAGACACCCTTAATATTTGATATAACCAGTGCTTCGACATTCTTAATTGTTAATTGAAAACTAGTCCAATATCATTGAATTTCCCTTCCCATCAAATCCTTTATGTTCACTATCTCTACCAAATGTGTTGTAATATCAAGAACCTTTCAACCAAACAAAATCAAGGACCACGATACCTTTAAGTGACATATTTCCTTCACAAGTTCTCCTTATGAATTCAAATGAATTTTTTCTTATCTTTAAAACAAATCCAATTGTTGAACAAACTTAGAATATTAGCTAGTACAACATGCTTGGAGCCCAAAAGATCAAGGCATGCATGTGGTAACAATAATTATACCAATGGAGCATACTTTAGAGTCATTTCCTTTTGAAAATAAGACCCAAGAACTTCAAAATCTTTTAAAATAGTAAATTCTAAATTGTTTCCATTCACACTTCTACTTCTAGATCGTCTTCTTTAATTCTCGTTTATTTTTTCCCACGCTCTTTCCAACATACTCATCCATAGAATATCATGACATTAGATGCCAAACACTTAATAACCCTCTTTCTTTCCTTTTAAGATGCTAACATTTTTGTGAGCATAAAAATTCCTTTCATCACAACGACTATAGACCCTTTTAACATTAGTTATGCTTGAAGAAGAAACTAGAAATAAGGCATTGTTTCCCATTTTTAGATTGAAAAAACTAGATGAAGGAAAATAAATATCTTTTAAATATATTAAATCTCCTTTAAGGAACCAACAACAACAACAACACAACTATAAGTTGTGGAAGTCTCATTATAACCAGCAACACAAGATGATATCATAGTGTTTCAAACCTCCTAGAAACAATGACCACTTGTGAAATTGAAGGAACATAACCTTGGATCGTCAATAACTTGCCAAAATCTATCATACCTCAAGCCTGACAACATAACAAGTCGAAGTATTTGGACACCATGCCATGAACTTTTCAGGACGTCATGTAAAAATAATGACATCTATTACAAGACAATACAAGTGGATTAGATCTATCAAAATCACAAATGTAGACAACTGTACAAATTCTCCCTATCATGAAATACCAAGCTTGTGGTATAAGAAAAAACCCAAGTGGGGTTGTATTCAAGCTATGATTATGGGCATCTCTCCCATGCATCTCAAAACATCTGGTAACTAAATCAACAACCTCAACAAGGTGGCCTCCCTATTTTTGAGAGAATCCTAAAGAAAGAGTAACAACAAGGTCAAATCCACGAGAGAATCCAACAATCTTGTCCCTATACTCTACAACACTCCCATCAACTACAAGCCTAGAATCAATCACCGATTCTAAAATATTTTTGAACTTTCCTCCATGAAATTTGCATCCCAAACCATTTCGGGGACTCTTGGCCAATTTCTCCTGAGGGCATGAAAACCTAACGGATCAACAACATTTTTGAGCTCCCTACCATGGAAAAATAAGAGTGGATGTCATTGTATTCCTCATGCAAGAAAAAATCTGATGCAATATGCTTCTAGAAAGTGTCAAGTATCTAACGAACTTAAGCCATGGAACCCCAGGCCCACCAAGGCATCCAAACCTAAAATATTATGCATAGATCTTCTTATATGAGAGGTGTTAGTACACGAGACATGGCTCTTCTTATATGGGAGGTGTTAGAACACAAGACATGGATCCTATAAGGATTCCCAAGATAGATCTCGTTAGACATTTAATCATTAGTCCACATCATATCCAACTATCATAGACTCGTACCATGTAGAAACATGAGAGTGGATGTCGTTGTATTCCTCATGCAGGCAAAAATCTGATGCAATATGATTCTAGGAAGAGTCAAATGTCTAACAAACTTAAGCTATGGAACCCCAGGCCCACCAAGGCATTCAAACCTAAAATATTATGCATTAGGCTTAAGTCTAGGTACCATGTTTCTAAGAAAGTTCTTGCATTGGAGATATTTGAAATGACAAATCTACTCAATTCCTATGGATATGAAGTATTATTAGAGCCTAGTGAAATCTTGTTTGAGTCCAATTCTCCAAAATAATTGGAATTTTTTTTATACGGGTGTCTTCTAAATTAGCTTTTAAAATGTGTAGTGGTCCCATGTGGCACACTCTAGAGCCACCACTAGTCCTTCCAAGTTCATTCATATTGATGTTGCATTTCCATGTGGTGGAATTTAATTGGACCTTGTGTTTAATGAGCCAACCATGTTTAAGGATTCTCGAGATATATCTCGTTAGACATTTAAACATTAGTCCACATCATATCCAACTATCATAGACTAGTCATACCTTTGTGAACTTGATGCATCCTACCATGGAGAAACATGAGAGTGGATGTGGTTGTATTCCTCATGCAGGAAAAAATCTGATGCAATATGCTTCTAGCAAGTGTCAAGTGTCTAACGAACTTAATCCATGGAACCCCAGGCCCACAAAGGCATCCAAACCTAAAATATTATGCATTAGGCTTAAGTATAGGTACCATGTTTCTAAGAAAGTTCTTGCATTGGAAATATTTGAAATGACAAATCTGCTCAATTCCTATGGATTTGATATAAAAATTTTATTTAGAACTGTGAATATGATGATGGACTACTAAATAACAACATGTGCACATTCAACTAAAGGTACAACCAAACAGGTACCTGTCAGATATTTTTTCATTGAGTGAGGAAAGCTTAGGACAAATAGAGGCAAGAAATGTGATTGCATCTAGTAGATATGATAAGGAAACAAGGACCAGAGGTGAAAAAGTCAGAATAAAATTCTGTAGACACATGAAATATTTTCTTACCGAAGGAGGATCATGCTCTTATGATGATGAGAGCATAGGAGAAATAGATGTTCCACTCAGGTATAAGCATCTGGTGAAGAAATGGGTACCTAAGGAACTACCTCCTATAGATGTTGACTTCGTTGTCAACAATAGGACATATCGCATTGCACCATCCTCCTTGCATGGCTTGGGGAAATTTTTCATGGATAGAATAATTGTAAAATACAATACAGTAACTGAATTGATGGACTATGTCAGACCGTGTTACAATTATAACGATTGGATGCGACTGGTCTAGTACATGTGAAGTATGTAGAGATATGCACTCGCTGCAAATTATATACAACTAATAAACAAGGATAGCAATAAGGGAGCGACTATCTATATTGATGGAAGGCCTAAAGCAGCCGACAATATCGCAGGGTTTATAAACAACACATGACCCGAGACAACAAACAAACAACCGAATTGCATATTTGAGGGACGTGAAGAGAATCGAGTAGTCTTGTGTGCAATAAAAAAGATAGCTCTCAGGGAAGAGTTATTAGTGGATTACCATTTGAATCGAATAGACACATTGACTAATAGTGTGTAGGTTCTTATGCAACACCTCTTTAAGAAACCTCTACTTATTGCATTATATTTTTTTATTATCTTTAACATTATTGTAAATATTATCGTTAACATTGTTTTTTTGTTATCATTAACAATATTTTAAATATTTGGGGGTTCTAATTATATTATAATGTAGTAGGATGATTGTGGAAAGGGCCAGCTACAGAACATGTAAATGATTTTCAATTTCCACTTTCATTTTACATTGTTTTTATTATTTTCTTATATAATTTTATTGAAATAACATTGTTTTTGCTGAAATTATATGTAATCAGCAGGCCATGTGGATCATGATTCCGCTGATGAGGAGGGGTTTTATTCTTGCGCTGATCCAATGGTCTCAATAAAAAAAAAATCATTAAAGATAACAAGGAACTATTTACCTTGTTAGATTGTCCAGAACAAACTCCGGACGTCAAACAAAGGATTAAGATCCTTATGTCACAACTTAACACATATAAGGTAATAACCATAATTTAATTTTTTTTTGTTTGCTTGATGCACTCATATGTTCAATTATGATACTTTTTTCTTTAACTTTTACATTATCTCACGAAAAATCATTTACTTTTTTATAAAGGAATATTTGGATCTTGTTCAGCCCGGGGTTGGTAGTAGTGGCGCTATAGAGACGCTATAGAGTCCTGATGAGGGCGGTCATACAACTTCCATAGCACTATTTACATATCCATCTTCCACACCTCATTTAGATAGGAGCCATGACACGCACCGACAGGCATCCACACCTCAATCAGAGTCTAGAGAGGATGGCAGAGATGAGGATCATAGTGATGTGGTTGATATGGATGCATTTTCTGGAACTAGACGTGTAACAAGCATGGGGACCCTTCCGTGCACATTTTTGGTTGTCACATACCCACTGTGGAATAATAAATTTCTTCCCTTTTTGTTCTTTTCTCAGAGGGACATAGTTACCTGAATCCCTACGGGACCTAATACAGACCCTGCCATCCCCTTATCCGCACTCCTATGATCTGTGGTTAGGCGCCCTTTTAGCATTTCACGACTTAGTGATATAAGTGAGTCGATTCTTTTAACTCTGCAAACCCCGAAGCTCGAAACATTGAAACGCCGAACCCCGACAGGGCTAGCAAGTGGCAAGTTTCCCGCTTGGGGTCCTGTCCATGTGACCCTGTTCCATGTCCACGTGCTTAAGCCAGCCAAGTGCTTATTGGCTTTTTGCGATTCGGGGAATTGCGATGCATGACTTCTACCTTTCCCCATTCAAATTCCCGAAAATTATGAGGTCTCCAAAGTTTCCCTCCAAAGGGAGATTGACGGTTGTAAGCCTCCCTGGATCCAACGGTATGGATCCTTTCGGGGTCTCGATACTCGGGAGTTCGAAATGCAACAACTCCAAGACTCCTTGTTATTCAAATCTCCTAATTTTTGTTATGGGAATTCATGTAAGAGATCGATGGCTCTTAAGAGTGTGGATCCAATGGTCCACAAGATTTTTGGACTTTTCCTGAAACTCTAACAGTTCACCATGCATCTCCTCTGATGGACAGTCCAGATTCCTTCGGGACTTCTCCTCTCCACTACAGCGCGTGTCAAGATTTTGCGATTTGCGGGGCAAGGTTTTCTGGCCCTCTGGTTTCTCAGATGCTGAAACATCGACTGGCAGCCACGTGTCCCTCTCATGGACAACAGCAAGCTTCAGCCAAGATCAATGATCATGATATTTTCGGGATGATCAATGGTCACGATCAAATCCCGACTTTCCTTAACCTCATTCACACCTCACGCCATTTCAAGGTTTCGGTGATCGGGATTTCGCGACTTGTGACCTCGAGTGACACAGATCCTCTATCAATTCGAATCCTTGGTATCTGAAATACCAATGGACTCTCGATCTCTGCCACATGTCCTCCACAAATGGACGGTCTGAATTGTTTAGAGACTTCGCCAAGTGCGAGGTCAAAATGCTCACCTTCCTCTTTGGTTTCTTGATGTCTGAATCCCTAAAACAAGTGATCTCATGACATGTGGCCTCCCTTAATTGGATGATCTAGATCTATTTTGAGACTTCCACCATGGAGTGTCCTGGTCTCTCATCATCAGGACTTCCGAAATATCAAAGTCTGAAGCCCCGATATCAACTCCTCTTTTGGGACTTTCACCTATGTTCACGAGGTTTAACCCTCATGCATCTACTGACAGCTCCAACGGTTGTCGAGTTTTCTAACTAACATCTGACGGTTCAGATCTGTCCCACACTGTGCACTCTCCCGTTGCTCCCTAGACATGGAAAAACCAACGGTCCAGATACTCCCACAGATCTTGGGGATCTACGGTCCTGATTTCTTCACTACTCACGAAGATAAAGGAAAAAGGGTTTAGGCATTTAATGCCCTTGTTTCTTATTTCAATCTAACGGTCGTGAATGGTCACATATTTTCCCACAGGATCTCATCCATCAATTGATTCTTATCCCTAAGAGGCTATTTCAGGACTTTGAGAGAGCCATTCTTCCTCGTACATGATTACTAATATTTGTGCCTTCAAATCCTTTTGCAGGTTCTTGGTAAGTTTTCCAAGAGAGGGTATCTCTGTGGAGAGATTTATTCTGGGTATTCCTGGAGATGAATAAGGGTATAGATTTCCTAAGAATAGACTTGAAGTATGACTTAGATCGGTAATCATATGAATAGCAATTCATAAAACATAAGCCATACGTGGTCTTTCCATTATAAGCATGCAACCACCATTTCTAGTCAAACACCACACAGATAGTCTTATGCTCAAACCATTCATAAATTGCACAGAATATGAACATACATATTAGCATATAAACTTCAAGATACAGGATATAAAACACTTATCAGAAATAACACCAGGTGTGATTACAACTGCTGAGAGGGGTGCTAGTTTCCACCCAAACATAGGCTCAACAACTCCCAACGAATTTACCACTAGCCACCCTCAAGCTGAGACCACAATGCTGCGAGACTGCGTCTCTATTTGTCAGTGACCGAGAATGAAGGTTACTCTCCTTCTTCTCTCCTATCACTCACTTTGTATTTTTCCAGAGTTCTCCTCTTCCCCTCGCGTCTACCCCTCTGATCACACACTCTTCCTGCCTTTTCTTCTTTCGTCGAGGTTGTGTGTGGCACAATCTTCCTCGCGGTGGTTAGGTATCAGGACTCTACGGATGGGCGGTTCACCCCCATCCCTCATTACTCATGAGGATCCCTTTACCTACCAACCTGGCGAGTCATTTAATTCAGGGCCAGTGAGCCACTTTTGGTTCTCTGGGCCAGTGAAGTCCAAATACGGTATTGGCTTCAGTGGAAGTTAACGCCACCATTCTATATGCCTTCCACTACCTTTCTTTAGCCATCATGGTCTCTTTTTCAGCACATCCCCCCTCTCAGTAGTCCTACAATATATATTCATAATATTATTCACATCCATCGACCTTTTTCATAAGGTCCATTCACATCACACATTCACATTTCTGAGTTTGCCACAATACTTGGCCAGTATAGTTATTTTCACAGACTGGGGGAAATAGGGTGTTACAATTCCCTCCCCCTTAAAGGAACATCATCCTCGATGTTCTATCTATCAACTTTGACATGCATGTACAGGTGTAAACAAAATCGGATATGCCCATTTCATGGCATCCTCCATTTCCCATGTAGCCTCATCTGGGCCAAAATGTTTCCACTGCACCTTGACCTATGCAATGGTTCGATTCTGGATCAGGGTTTCCTTTCTGTCCAGTATGCATTGAGGTTATGGTAGAAATTCTCCCTCTAGTTCCACCTAGATCACAAACCAATCGATTATATGATTAGCATCATGTAGATATTTCTTTAATAATGAAACATGGAAAACATTATGAAATTTTATTGTGGGAGGAAGTGCTAGACTATAGGCTATAGGTCCCACTCTATCTAGGAACTCAAAGGGTCCACAATACTGAGGTGCTAACTTGGCACAAGCTCCCATTTTTAGGGAACTTTTCCTGGGCCTAACTCTGAGATATACATGATCTCCCGCTTTGAACTCTCTTGGGGTTCTCTTTTGGTCAGCATAACTTTTATGTCAGTTCTGAGTGACCTTCAGGTTTTTTTTTATCTGAGTCACTTGCTGTTACATTTCTTTCAACATGTCAGGTCCAAAAGAAATCTTGTTTACGTGATTACACTAGCTGACTGGAGTGTTACATGATCTACCATAGAGAACTTCGAAGGGACTCATCTTTAAGGATGCTTGGTAGCTGTTGTTGTAGGCGAATTCTACGAGTGGCAGGTAGTCTTCCCACTTCTTGGGTTGATGCATTACATGCATTCTTAGCATGTCTTCAAGTATTTGGTTCACTCTTTCTGTTTGTCCGTCGGTTTGAGGGTGATAGGCAGTGCTAAACAACAATTTGGTTTCTAAGCCAGCTATCAGTGATTTCCAAAAGTTAGAAGTAAATTCCGTGTCTGTGTTAGACACGATCTCTTTCGTCATACCATGCAGTCTGAATATCTCCTATATGAATACCTGGGCGATATCGATTTCTTTGCAAGTGGCTTTGACAAGGATGAAATGGGTAGACTTTCTCAATTTATCCACCACTACCATAATGGCATCGTTCTGTTTGGTCGATGTTGGTAATCCAGTGATGAAATCCATGGAGATGGTTTCCCATTTCCATTCTGGGATTGGTAGAGGTTGTAATAATCCTGCTGGGTGTTGGTGTTCTGCTTTAACCTATTGGCACTCTATGCATTTGGCCAAGTACTCGACTATGTCTTTCTTCATTCTAGGCAAATATAATTGTGTCCTAGTGGCCGTGATCATCTTCTGGTATCCTGGATGACCAGAATAGGGTCTTTTATGTAGTTCATCCAGTATGAATCTCTTCAAGTCTTCACAATCTAGAATATAAAATCTTCTTTTGTAAGTGAGAAGACCTCCTTCGGTCATCTGGTAGCCTTCATATTTTACTCCGAAGGGTTCTTGTTGTAGGTACATGGTCATGGTCTGGACGAAGGGATCTGTTTCTTGTGCATTTCTGATTCTTTCCTTGACATCTGTCTCACAGGTGCTCACCGCTGCTAGGTGAATTTTTTTCATACCTCTGCTAAGGGCATTGGCCACCATATTTTCCTTTCCTTTAATGTGTTTGATTTCGAAATCAAACTCGCTAAGGAGGGCCATCCACCTAGCTTGTCTAGCATTGAGCTTTGGTTGATCAAACATGTATTGCAATCCACTGTGATCTGTCATAAGTAGAAATTTACTTCCGATGAGGTAATGCCTCCACATTTTCAAGGCATGCACTATGGAAACCAACTCTAGATCATGGGTCACATAGTTGACTTCATCCTTGTTCAATTTTTGGGATTCATAGCAGATCAGACTTCCTTCCTGCATAACGACTCCTCTGAGCCCTTCCTTACAGGCATCTATGCACACAAGGAAGTCAGTTTCTGGATCGACGATCTTCAGCATGGGTGCATGGGTCAGTAGATGTTTCAGGGTTTGAAATCTTTCTTCACATTTCTGTGTCCATAGGAATTTTGTCCCCTTCTTCTAGAGGGCAGTGATTGGACAACCAATCTTGGAGAATCCTTTTATAAATATCCTATAGTATCCTGCTAATCCCATAAAGGATCTAATATCCAAAACATTTTCTAGCGTAGGCCATTCCATGATAGACCTGATTTTGTCAGGGTCTACCGCTACTCCTTCTTTGCAGAGAACATGGACTAAGTAGTGTATTTTCTTCTGGAAGAATTTACATTTACTGAATTTGGCATAGAGTTGATGTTCTCTTAGCAATTGCAACACAAGTCTAAGATGCTCTTCATGCTCTTTTTTGTTCTTGGAGTAAATTAATATATCGTCAATAAAAACAAGCACAAATTTGTCTAGGAATTTGTTGAGTACATTGTTCATCAAGCACATAAAAGTGGCAGGGGCATTGGTCAACCCAAATGGCACCACCAGAAACTCATACTGACCATACCTCGTTCAGAAGGCAGTTTTATGGATGTCTTCACCCTTGATTCGGACTTGATGGTATCCCGACCTCAAATCAATCTTTGAGAAAATAGACGCACCCCCCAATTGATCAAACAGGTCATCGATCCTGGGCAAGGGGTACTTTTTCTTTATGGTTACCTTATTGAGTTGCCTATAATCTATACACAATCTAAGGGTACCGTCCTTCTTTTTCATGAACAGGACTAGTGCTCCCCCATGGAGACATGTTGGGAGGAATATAGCCCTTATCCATCATTTCTTTTAATTGCAACTTGAGTTCAACTAACTCGGGCATACTCATCTGGTAGGGTGTCCTAGACACCGGCACCGCTCCTGGTGCAAGTTCTATCGAGAAGTCTATGTCCCTTATTGGAGGTAGACCTGGTACCTCTTCTGGAAATACATCTCTGTATTCTCTCAGGATAGGGTGATTGTCAGGGCTTGGTTTGTCACCTTCTATTGTTTTCAACACCTATATTGCATATAGGGGACATCCATTTCAACAATACTTTATCATTTGCAGATCTGATATTTGTCTCACCGAGATAGGTTTTTGGATCCCTTGAAGGGTTATCTTTTCCCCTTCTTTACTTACACATTCTAAGGTTTTATGGTAACAGTCCTATTTGGCTTTATGGGCGGCTAGGAAATCCACACTAATCAATAGATCATATGATCCCAGGGGTAATATGTTAAGGGTTGTTTGGGTGGGGAATTTACCCAACATCAATTGGCAGGCTGGTATAACCTTTTCTACCTTTCTTTTGGTGCTAGTGGCTAACTGTACCAACCATGGCTTGGTATGTTTTTGTGGCTGTAGTTTACACTTATCAATAGCTTTAAGGGCTATATAACTCAAATTTGAACCAAGGTCAATCAAAATAGACACTAGATGGTTGGAAATCATACCTTCTATTTCCACCACTGAAGCTTGGTGGTTAGCTTGGTTATTATCCAAGGCTGCGTAAATTTGTGGCTCACTTCTGGCCACATCATTGACGGTAGTAGCTTCTTGGATGTTATAAATCCTCAGACTATTCTATTTTTGGTGTGGACAGTCTCTCAATAGATGTTCTTCCCAACAACCCCAGCATTTCAAAGGTTCTCTCTTTGGGTTATCAGTCTTCACTGACATGGGTCTAGAAGTTTTATTTCCGCTCAAGGAGGGAAAATTCTGGGAAGCTCATTGTTGGGTTCTTATTATAGTTCTTAAATCCTAGGGATTTAATTCCCCTTTTCTGAAATCTTGAACTATTCTTCTGTTTCCATCCTTCGCGAGGTTCTACTCGATGCCCAAGTTGTTCATGACAATAGGTTGCCTTTCAAATAGTGCCTTCTAGAGTCTTTGGCTCATCAAGTTCAATTCTATTCTGATAGTCCTTAGGTAGTCCAATGATGAAGCATTGCACCTTTGCCTTTCCCTCCTTGATATAGGGTACATACCTCAACAAATCGAGGAATTTGTTGACATATTCTTCTATAGTGAGTTGTCCCAGTTTGAGTTCATAAAACTCTTTAGTCTTTTTGTCGAAATATTTTTCCAACGGATACTTCTTTCAGACGTATTTCTCAAACCGTTCCCAAGACAGGTCCTCTTCGCGAACCCCTTTCACATTCTTAAGGTCTTCCCACCAAATG
Organism: Picea engelmannii; assembly: GCA_009831015.1. Taxonomy (NCBI): domain Eukaryota; kingdom Viridiplantae; phylum Streptophyta; class Pinopsida; order Pinales; family Pinaceae; genus Picea; species Picea engelmannii. Next base: position 27,905 of record ML814576.1, on the reverse strand, counting down.
GAAGCCTTTCTGTTCAAGTTGAAGGCGGCCACTCGGGCCTTCATATTTTCAGAGAAGTCATGGACTCTGAAATACTTCTTTAGTCCAAGCTACCAGGCCTCTGCTTCCTCTCCCTTCTTTATTTCACCATCGAAGGAGGGTGGTTTGGATTTTCTGAATTCTTCAAATTTATGACCTTTGGAAGACTTTTGCTTCTTCTGTTTCCTTCGGGAATAGGAACTAGTTCTACTGCTAGAAGAGCCTTCTGAATTGCCAGATTCCTTTTCATAGGAATCATCAGACACTTGTCCTTTACCTCTGGGGTGGACCTTTCTCGAGGTGCTCCTCTCAGTGTGGCCACTGATATGATCATGTTCCTGAGTTTCAGGTTCATGCTGCATTTGTCTTTGTAGATCGGATAAAATCTATAGTAAAACTGCGTTAATTTCTATTTTCTTTTCTTGTTCTTTCATCATCCTTTCATTGTCAGCCTTGCAACTTTGTAATTCCACCATGAGACTCCTCACAGTCTCGGCTAGATCTGGAGGGGTCCCTACTACCCTCCTTTCATCAGACTCTTCGTCTCTATTGTGGGAGTCCTCTCCCACTTCATGGTGAGTCACCATACTATGTGTTGATAATTTCCCACAGTTAATATTCCGCTTGTGTGCAAAAGGAAAAACACTGGTTGTTAGTCGATATTTATATTTATATATAACCAATACATAATTCATATTTTCAGATGTACACACATACAATAGGGGTTTTTCATTCTTAACTTCGTCTTTTGAATAGGAAGGTTAAGACAGGGGGGTTACTCCTTTTAGGAGTGTTCCGAATGGATCTTTTGTTCAACTCGTTCATGAGCCCAAGCAGGCCAAGTGTTGTAACCATGCTTTGATACCAATTTGTCACATACCCACTGCGGCATAATAAATTTCTGCCCTTTTTGTTCTTTTCTCAGAGGGACATAGTTCCCTAAATCCCTACGAGGCCTGATACAGACCCTACCATCCCCTTATCTGCACTCCTATGATCTGCGGTTATGGCCATAGGCCAAACAACTAGGTTCCCTTTTCACATTTCGCAACTCAACGATATAAGCGAGTCGACTCTTTCGACTTTGCAAACCCCGAGGCTCGAAACAGTGAAACGCCGAACCCCAACAGGGCTAGCGAGTGGCAAGTTTCCCGCTTGGGGTCTTGTCCACGTGACCCTATTTTGTGTCCACGCGCTTAAGCCAGCCAAGCGCTTATCGTCTTTTCATGATTTGGGGAATTGAGATGCATGACTTCTACCTTTCCCCATTCAAATTCCCAAAAATTCCAAGGTCTCCAAAGTTTCCCTCCAAAGGGAGATCGACGGTCGTAAGCCTCCCCTGATCCAACAGTATGGATCCTTTCGGGGTCTCGGTACTCGGGAGTTCGAAATGAAACGACTCCAAGACTCCTTGTTATTCAAATCTCTGAATTTCCTTTATGGGAATTTGTGTAAGAGATCGACGGCTCTTAAGAGTGTGGATCCAATGGTCCATGGGATTTCGGGAATTTTCCCGAAACTCTGACAGCTCACCATGTGTCTCCTCTGATGGACAGTCCAGATTCTTTCGGGACGTCTCCTCTCCACTACAGCACATATTGGGATTTCATAATTTGTGGGGAAAGGTTTTCTGGCCCTCTGATTTCTCGGATGCTGAAACGTCGACCGGTAGCCATGTGTCCCTCCGATGGACGGCAACAACCTTTGGCCAAGATCAACGGTCATGATCTTTTCGGGATGATCAATGGTAATGATCAAATCCCAACTTTCCTTAACCTTATTCACACCTCATGCCATTTCGGGGTTTCAGTGATCGGGATTTCATGACTTGCGACCCCCAGTGACACAGATCCTCTGTCAATTCGAATCCCCGGTATCTGAAATAATGATGGACTCTCGATCTCTGCCACGTGTCCTCCACGAATGGATGGTCCAGATTGTTTCGGGACTTGACCAAGTGCGAGGTCAAAATGCTCACCTTCCTCTTTGGTTTCTCGATGTCTGAATCCCCGAAATGGGTGATCTCGTGACACATGGCCTCCCTTAATTAGATGATCCATATCTATTTCTAGTCTTCCACCATGGAGTGTCTCAGTCTCTCATCATCAGGATTTCTGAAATCCCGAAGTCAGAAGCCCCAATATCAACTCCTCTTTTGGGAATTTCGCCTCTGTTCACGAGGTTTAACCCTCATGCATCTCCTGACAGCTCCAACGGATGTCGGATTTTCTAACTAAGATCTGACGGTTAAGATCTGTCCCGCACTGTACACTCTCTCACTTCTCCCTGGACATGGAAAAACCAATGGTCCAGATACTCCCATGGACCTTGGGGATCTACAGTCCCAGTTTCTTCGCTACTCATGAAGATAAAGGAAAAAGGGTTTAGGCATTTAACACCCTTGTTTCTTCTTCCAATCTAAGGGTCGTGAATGGTCACAGATCTTCCGATAGGATCTCATCTGTCAATCAATTATTATCCCTATGCGGCTATTTCAGGATTTTGAGAGGCCCATTCTTCCTCATATAGGATTACTAAGATTTGCGCCTTCAAATCCTTTTTCAGGTTCTTGGTAAGTTTTCCAAGAGAGGGTATCTATGTGGAGAGATTTATTTTGGGTATTCCTGGAGATGAATAAGGGTATAGATTTCATGAGAATAGACTTGAAGTCTAACTTAGATCAGTAAGAATATAAATAGAAATTCATAAAGCATAAGCCATACGTGGTCTTTCCATTATAAGCATGCAACCACCATTTCTGGTCAAACACCACACAGATAGTCTTATGCTCAAACCATTCATAAATTGCACAGACTATGAACATACATATCAACATATAAACTTCAAGATACATGATATAAAACACTTATCAGAAATAATACCAGGTGTGATTACAACTGCTGAGAGGGGTGCTCGTTTCCACCCAACCGTAGGCTCAACGACTCCCAACAGATTTACCACTAGCCACCCCCGAGCTAAGACCACGATGCTACAAGACTGTGTCTCTGTTTGTCAGTGACTGAAAATGAAGGTTACTCTCCTTCTTCTCTGCTATCACTCACTATGTATTTTTCTAGAGTTATCCTCTTCCCCTCGCGTCTGACCCTATGATAGCACACTCTTCCTACCTTTTCTTCTTTTGGTGAGGTTGTGTGTGGCACGATCTTCCTCGCAGTGGTTAGGTCTATGGACTCTACGGATGGGCGTTTCACCACCATCCCTCATTACTCATGAGGAGTCCTTTACCTACCAACCTGGTGAGTCATTTAATTCAGGGCCAGCGAGCCGCTTTTGGTTCTTTGGGCCAGTGAAGTCCAAATACGGTATTGGTTTCGGTGGAAGTTAACGCCACCGTTCCAGGTGCCTTTCACCGCCTTTCTTCAGCCATCGTGGGCTCTTTTTCAGCACTTCCCCCCTCTCAGTCATCCTGCAATATATATTCATAATATTATTCGCATCCATCGACCTTTTTCACAAGGTCCATTCACATCACACATTCACATTTCTGAGTTTGCCACAATACTTGGCCAGTATAGTTATTTTTACAGACTAGGGGAAATAGGGTGTTACATTGGTCGACAATAATGGACTTCCATTAAAAAAATCAAGAATCCCAGGTAGTTTTAATTCATATTTTAATCGTTTAATGTTGTCCTCATACATAAATCGTCTATATTACTAATTTTAAATTAATGATCATATCTTTTTGTGTGTAGGAAATGACCTTTTTCATAGGCACATAGAGAGCAAGGCCTTTTCTATTTTTGGGGCAACCTTATGCATGAGGTGGAATTGCCAGAATTCCAACCTCAAAAAGGAAATTATGGATTATCTTGAAGGCCTCTTTGGTGTAGACACATTCAATACAAAAGTGGTCACATATGCAGCTAGGGAATATTTAAAATATACCCAGGATGTTTATAGACGAAGCTTGGCAAGAAATCCTATGTATGAGCATCCTCCCTCAATTCCAAAGAGAGAGTGGAAGGTGATCATTGATGATGCAAAAGAGAAGATTTTGAGAAAATTAGGAGAACAAATAACTGGTACACCAAGGTAAATTACAATTTTTTGAATTCAATACTAGCTTTATGTTTCTTTAGATCTAAATAAAAGTGTGGTTACATATAACATACTTGAAAATTTTGATAATAGGTTGCCTGACACTTCAAAGGCAACCAAAGCAAGGATTGTCAAACATGGCCAACACAAGCTAGGGCCGAGAGGCTACTTGAGGTTATAGTCATGAATCGTAAGTACCCAAACATCTTAAGAATATTAATTGTATCACCTTACAACTTTAAGGTAATTCCAACCAAAACATTAAAAAACCGTACCCTTATGCAATGCAGGGTGATGACTTTGGAACTGGAACCACAGAGGAAGACCTCCAACTTGGTTACAAGTATGGTTATAAAGTCTTGGTTGATTGAAGGAAAAGCATGGGGTAGACCCCAAAATCCAATTTGTTGGATAAGGTAAATAAAAATCAGTCCACATTCACCTTTCATTACTTATAAAATACGTAAATGTTTAATATTGTCCATAATTTAATGTCTTAGTTTGTTTTAAATAGGGGAGAAGCACTATCAACCCTACCATTAGTACTAAACAATAGAGCGTTGATAGTGAAACACATCCAGAAGATCATGGTTCTCCCCAGCAGCCCCATCCCAATGAGGTGCATCCCCAAGATGTTCCTGTGAATGAGGCCCACGATGATAAAATGTCTATATATTAATCATATACTTAATAGTTTTGTACTTATAAATTTTGACATTTCAATGGCAGAGAATGTCATAGATGATCATCCTCGACCTAAAGATCATATGAACAATATGGCAACCATTCCAATGGTGCCGAATAGAGAACCAAGTAAATAGTTACATTGCAGAGTTTTTTTTTAATATTAATGAACTACTTCAATGATATTTACAAATTGGCCATATAAATTCAATATTTTTTATTTTTTTAGGTGATGGCCCCTCACAGCAGCATCCACATTGTGGGTACGAGACCGGATGTACTCGGTGTGAAAGGACTGAAACAACATCATCTGCTAAAGAGCCCCCAGTAAACGAAGACATGGACATTGATGATTTGCTTAAGCACTGGAAAGAAAAAAAGAAGACTAAAAGAAATTCATGATGTCATGTAATAATTTTATAAGACAGTTAGATGTACATTATATAGTTGATAATATACAAAAGGCTATTTCTATGGCTTGTATATATCTATCAATGTAATTGTTTTATACACTTAATGATAATTTCAACTTCTCTTAATGATGCAACTTCCAAAATCTTATGACATGATATATGGAACTTTGAAAGTCTTGTGACATGTTTCATTGTGTCTCACATGACAAAGAGCATTACCATTATTTTCATTTTGTCTTTGCATTGTGTCATGGACATGGTGTTTTATGTTTAAGAAGAGATCTTAGTGATTGCCAGTCCACTTTAGAGTCCCAAAATAATTTTGAGAACCTATCTCTGACCTAGAGGTGAAGATGGCAATAACATACAAGACATTTTCATTCTATGCATCCAGTTAGCATAGATTGTGGATATATCAACCTTTGATAACAAAGTTCTTAAACTTTATGTAATGAAGTAGGCATCCCTTTTTTACAATGTGAAATCTGGAACAAAGAGGTATATGAAGGCATTTCTGCATAGGAGGGTAATAACCTTATTGAATTTGTGTAGGAAGAAAAATGTCCCACTGTCTATTCCGTGGAAAATAATGCACTGACATATTAAGATGGTAGTAAGGAAGAATTTGGAGGGGGGGTGGTCCATAGAAATTCCAGTGTTCTGTGTTCCTATTTATAGGTGGGAAGGGCGAAATATGATCATTGGGAATTGAAATTGTATTTAGCAAGGAACTAGTATTCGAGTAATAATCAAGGTTTCATTTTGGGAAAGCTTAATTACATGTGACAAAATCGATGAAAAGCACGAAACTATAAGCTATAGTTCTTACTTAATTTTGTGTATATTTTCTTTCTGTTGCTGGTATATTGCGGACATCAATATAATTTATTTATTTCTTAGTATCAAGAATTCGGGACATTATTGTTCAGTAATTTTGTGTATTAGGAGCACTAGTCACTACTACATATGGGCGGATTATTCCACGAAAATTTTCCACGCTTCCACTAGTTTCATCATTTTTTTAAACAGGGTGGGATTTTCGTGGATATTTCCATGAAATTTCATCGCAATATCGACGAAAATATTAATTTAACCTAGTCGGTGTTTTCGTCGCTATAGCAACGATCTTTCGTGGAAATAGTGACAAAAAGTATACCTATCTCATTGGTCGGTGTTAATGGCTAGTTGAAAATTTTATCTATATATACGTGACTTTAAGAGACTTTGCGACACAATTGCTATAGTTGCAATAGTATTCTTGGATTTTGTTTGAGATATGTATTTTTTCCGTCACCCATCGGTTGAACAAATCCAATTCTCGATCTACATAGCTCGGATTCTGAACTTGCAAGGTTAGTATGTTATTTTTTATTGATTTACTCATTTAACTTGTAATTTTTTTTTCAAATGTCCAAATTGCATTTAGCTTGTTTTTTCCTTGATAATATAATATGTGTGTACCATATTTAATGTCTTTGGTTTTTGGATCTAGTTGGTATATTCTATGGAAAAGGGTATGTGGATTCCATAATATTCTAGGTTTATGGAATCCACATATCCTTTTCCCTTCAATTGTAGCTATAATCTCTCTCTCTTTTCATTCATAAAGATATGGAATTGATCTTGAAACTCAACCTTGATCGGTGAAATGATAGTAATTCATTGCTATATTCCCTACTTTAGCAGGGACTAATAAGATAAATAAACACTAACCCTAAACTTATGTTATGTGTATATGTCGTTATTATATAAAGAAAACATTTGTACACATATGACCTTATTATAAAGTTGTTATCTATGTCATCATGATGTTGATCCTCTACACATATGATCACCTTATTATAAAGATGTTGAACTTATTATAAAGATTTAGGTCATTGTAAATAAACATATCATAATTGAAAGGAGTAGCCAAAATATAAAAAATTGACAACTTAATGTTTGGTATGGTGTAGGTAAGACAATTACTTGTTAGGACAAGGATTTGTCACAATGAACG
>ML814575.1:40992-60746 GCA_009831015.1 Picea engelmannii | reverse complement strand
CATTCAGAGAAGTGAAAACAAAGTTGCGGATAGATTGGCCAGTGCAGGGGTTGATTCTATGCAGCAGATCATACTCCATGATTCCAAGCAGTCCTAATGCTCTCCCCTTTGGCTCCAATGCAAGGAGCTTTCTCATATGGATGGCCCTATTCTGGACGAGGCTCCACCCTCATCAAAATAGTTTCTCCTCAAAGTTAGAAATGATCAGAAGCTCAGAAGCGAATGCAGAAGAGCACAAGTTGGCAGTTGATTCAGGAATTTTGTCAATCGGGAGTCAGAAGCACGAAGGTTGTTGCCTCCCAAATTTGCAAAGTTACGAAAAGAGTGAGAGGATATGGACCATTGAATCTCAAGGTGATCTAGACTGTTGTTCTGGTCCCATTGACCTGATGTGAGAGAATCTCAGGGACTCGGGTTTCAGAAGTTTGGAGCATGGAGGGGGTTGTTTTCCCAAGTCACGAAATGCTAAGGTGGATCTGGACCGTTGGTGCTAAAGGAGATCACAAACATTGATCTGGTCCCATAGATCTAACACGAGCATACATCGAGAATTCAGGTTTTGGGAATTTGGAGCATAGAGGGGGTTGTATGCCCAAGTCGTGAAATTGCAAAATGCGAAGGCAGATCTGGACCGTCGGTGATAAATGAGATCACAACCGTTGATATGGTCCCATAGATCTGATGCGAGCTTACATCGGGAATTCAAGTTTCGAGAATTTGGAGCATAGAGGGGGTTGTATGCCCAAGTCGCGAAATCGAAAAATGCGAGGGTGACTCTAGACCGTTGGTGCTAGAGGAAATCTCAACCATCGATTTGGTCCCATAGATCTAATGCGAGCAAATCTCCGAAAATTAGGTCTCGGGAGTTTGGAGCATAGAGGGGGTTTTCTGCCCAAGTCACAAAATTGCGATAGGCGAAAGTGGATCTGGGCCGTCGGTGCTAGAGGAGATCTCAACTGTCGATCTGATCCCATGGATCTGATGCGAGAAAATTTCGGGAACTCGGGTTTTGGGATCTCGAATCATGAAGGGAGCTACACCCCCAAGTCGCGAAACATGAAATCATGAAACTTGAAAGTGAATCTAGACCGTTCATGGTAGAGAAGATTTGAATCGTCGATCTGGTCCCTTGGATCGAACGAGAGGAGATTTCGGGAAATTGACTACTGGGAGCTCAAAGCATGGAGGCAACTATCATCCCAAGCTGCAAAATCGTGATACATGAAATATGAAAGCAGATCTGGAATGTTGGTGCTCGACAAGATCTGAACCAACAATCTGGCCAAGACATGAAGTCGCGAAATCGAAAAGGAGATCAGAACAGTTGATCTAGCCCCATTGATCTTAGGAAATTTTGTAAACCGATAAGGTTTAGGTATTTTTGTAAGAAGATAGGATGCGAGCATCTTTGTAAGCAGATAAGTTGTAGGATATTTGTAAAAAGATAAGTTGCAAGCATATTTGCAAGAAGATAGGCTGCAGGTAGCTCTATAAAGTAGATAGAACGTAGGTCTTTTGTAAACTATCAGCTGGAATTAATTTAAGGACCCACTTTTTTTTTACTCACAAAAAAACAATTCATTGATATCTTAAAATTAAATTAAATATAATTTGTTTAACTTTATATAATATTAATATTTTCAAATTTAATTCATATTATTGTATTTTTTTTATTTTATTTTAAATACACCTTATATCTTAAATGATATTTTATAAAAATGGATTTCTAAAAACAATACTAATTTAATTCATATTATTGTATATTTTTAAGAGTTTAAATACACTTTATACCTTAAATTACATTCTATAAAAAAATATAATTACATTATAGATGAAATCTTAATACTTTATCATTTTTGGACCCACTTAAATTTTTTAGTTAATAAACATGTTGTGTGTGGTGGAATGCATACCGAACTAATACAAAGGTAGACATGTCTCCTTCCTGGAAGAACATGCATGGTGCAAGTTTAGCAAAGAAGTCAGTGTTTTCACTTATCCTTAGCCAATTTAACAAAGAAATAAACTTAAAGATAGTGATTTGCTTAGAAAGGAATCGAGGATTTCACTCAACGACAATGATGTGAGGTTACTCCCTTATGTACTATTTGTTTTCTTAATATGTAAAGTAAAGATAAGATTGTTTGCTTTCTAAAATATTTATTTTTTTAATGGAATATACATTTCAGGAAATATTTTAGCCACTTCTCCTCATTTCGAGGATGGTATGAGAGGTAAATTGATCTATTGCATTTTTTAAAACTTGACTTGGTAGGGACATCGAGTGATATCCAACAATCTTAAAAATATATCTTCATGGGGACTTGATCCCACGTCCTTTTGCTTATAAATCACAATTCTCAACTACTTGAGCTAAACATGTAAAGGAAAGTTGTTGACTATGTGATACAAATACAACCAAAAATGTTTAAACAATGTACCTTTTATGCATAGCATGCTATGCCATTTTATGAACTTAAGACCATTTGTAACATCCCCACGATAATCCCCAATTTAATTCAAGCTTAATGTAGATATAATATGTGGCTACGACCAAGCAATGTAATATGCAAATTGTATTTCTAAATGTTAATAATAAAATGTGATGCTAGTTTTTAAGGGGACATGGAAATAGATGAGGGTTGAATTAATCCACAATAGAGGGGAGAGTCTAAGATAATGGTCAAGATGGGTACAAGGGGGAATTACCCATGTATGTTAATTCAACCCATTTTCCTAAATTTGTTATTAGTATATGAACCTTCTAATTTCTTATTGAGTGTTCTCATATCCAATCATTGAATACATGTAAGAGGGTGGGTGTGAGTGGTCATTTTGGCATAGGGGAAGACCTAGGGTTCAACGCTTCAACAACGCACCAACAAAACCCTAACTACCACTTATTTTGACAACACCTGCGAAGCAAATGAAGTGTCACTCGAGGTAGAGGCAGGGGGGTTGTAGGACACAGGTGTCTACAATCAAGCTGGGACACAGATCTTTGATTACAACACTTAACAAAGAACTTAGCCAACAAGATGCATTAGGTTATGATTCTCATGTACATTGCAGATTAACCCTTATTACAGAGCAACGCAGTAATAATCAAGATCTAACACTTCCAATCACTTAGCACACAACATTAAATCAAATCTAGCATGTATTTACTATCAATAGAGCACTAAGAATCCATCTATATATTCAACATATGTAAAGATCAACATGTTAATAGATAAACTGCATAAATAACATTCACAACATCGCACAAAGCACATTAAACACATGATATACGTGGTTCACCCAAGTGTGGGGATACGTCCACCAACTTCTTCTTCTTCTTTATTAGTCGTCGATCTCCTTACATTCATCTTCTACTGTGCACAAATCCATAGAGCCCAACTCCCCAGTGGACAGGTGATCTACGCACCGTGCACTAGATCCACCTTCCTCAAAATTAGGTCAAGGCACAGAGCCAACTCCTTAGTAGAACAAAGAACTTACAACTTCTTGCACTAATCCGAAATCAACCCATCATGCACATAGCCAATAGTAGTCATGCACTAAGCCAATTTGTCAGTAGTCATGCACTCAACTGATCTAGTATTCATGCACTAAGCCAAATTGCTAGTAGTCATGCACTCAACCAATCTAGTAGTCATGCACTAAGCCAAATTTCTAGTAGTCATGCACTCAACCGATATAGTACTTCTTACATCACTTAGTTACCTATTTATACATTTACAAAAAGGCCTAATCATGGGTAAAACCATGGGTCGACATCCCATAACTCGTTACATAAACCTTAAAAACCCTTTGTTGGGTCCATAATCCCGCAAAACAAGCGATATCCCGTGATCTTCGCTCTGCCTAAGTGCTCCATCTTCGACTAGCCTGTCGAAGTCCCAAAATATTTCAAACACGACCAATGTTTCCTCAAAACTTGGTCAAGGGCCAACAGGCCCCCAACACTCACCTGTGACTCGTCCCGAGTCACTCAGATCTAGGTAGTATTGCTTCGAAGCCCTTGAGATTAGCTTGAGCTTCCTTGACTTGCTGCTTCTCTAGAGCCTCCTACTCGACAAACTCTTGAATCACTTTCTCTGTAACAGGCCCTTCCAGGCGTTGTTCCATTATCGCAACTACTTGGTATAACTGTGAGCCTTGCCCTTCAATCTCTTCAAAAAGTGTATAGGCTTCGTCATGCACTCGCTGGATTCTTGGTGTCACCTCCATGACTTTTCTCTAGATGGCAGTAACCTACTGCTAGATGGTGTGTTGCTCCTATGATCGCTTCATTTTCTCAACTACAGTAAGAAGCTTCATTTGTGCTTTCATGGTGGATGTCTGTTGCTTCACCTGTTGGAGTTGTGCTTCCAGTTTCTTCAGCTTTGGATCTTCTGCAAGGCGCTCATAGGTTTGTGCACTCTGATTACTTAATTTCTTACATTGTGAGGCCAATGGCATGATTCTTTATACTACATTCCTGACAACTTCTTCCCTCTAATCGTGCACTTCTTATGGAGTGCTCGGCACTGATTGGAGCTCTAACTCCATTATCCTTTCTTGAAGCTACTGAATGGCTTCATCGAGCTTCCCCACTTGCATCTCGGTTGACTCTGGTTCCTCTTGTGCCTAGATCGACACAGAGTGAAGTGCTTTAGTCATTGCCTCTTTTACCATAGTCTACTCTGCGAGCAATTGATCTTTTTCTTTCTGCATCTTCTCTTTGTCCTCCTCGAACATTGCCTTGATTTCATCTTTCTCCTGTTGCACAACTCGAAGTTGCTCTAAGACCTTATCCTTTTATTGCTTCATGAATTCTATAGCCTACTCCTTTTCTTCTTGGAATTGATGAAGTTGAGCCTCTGTTGCATTTGCTAATATTCGTAATTGGGTGGTCTCATCCCCCAATTCTACATTTTTTTTATAAAGAAGGCGCAGTAGGTATTGCGCGGCTCGAATGGATATCTTTTTGTATGTCCTTGATATACTTCTCTATTCTTTAATACAATCTCCCTTGCTTTTCTTCATGTCTCTGTAGGATATCCTCTGAGGTGTCTTCTATGAATGCGATGATGAGATCGACATCATCCACTGTGAGGCTTATTGGCTCGGGTATTCTTTGACTGAGGCTTATTGGCTCGGGTATTCTTTCGTGCTGAGGGTTTCTCCAGGGAAACCTTCCTTTTCTTCGATGTCTCGACCTCTGTAGGGGGGTCCTTCAGTGGTGTAACTTCACCTTTGTCTTTCCTTTATCCTTATTCCCCTCCTTCTTCTTGGTTTACTTCGTCTCCTTCTCCTCTTGTAGGTGATTCAGGCCTACTTTCCTCTGAGGCGTTGTCCTCCTCATCGGTTTTTATGTTCTGCACTTCCTCCTTTTTCTTCCTTTTCTTCGCTCTAGTCTATCCATTATGTTCAACTCGGGTGACCAATGGAATGCTTATGATGTTGGGGTCAAAGAGTTTTGCATCTTCCACTGGTAAAAGGAACTCTGCTAGCCATTCTTTGGTGATCTCCTCCATGTCTTTGTCGGTCATCTTGTAATAGGACTAGAGATCCTCCTTACTTTCATCCCTACATGCAGTGATATAAATAAAGTGTCAATCTACGTGGAAATTCACTAGAGGCCTATACTGATGCAAAGTGTTGGGTGTAATTCATGGGAATTCTTCAATAGCATGCTTCAGTTGTAGGTAGTAAGCATGGAACACCACATTTGATTTCCATTGCTTCGCCATATCGTTTGTATACCACAAGGTGGATAACCTTGCGACCAATGGTTCTGATGGATCCACTTCTGGGAAGGCTACTCCTTCTGACATTTTCCAAGTGACAAATGTGATCAATATCAATAACCAACTAAAATGAAACTCATATCCCTGATATTGCGCTTCATGGCATTCCTTCTCCAACTCATTGACGAGGTAGCTCACCTAGTTCATTTTCATTCCTTCTACACACTTCCTGGCGAGGTCTACTACAAATTTAGTAACCTGTATTGGACGATTCTTTCTGATGATATTACTAGCTATAAGATGACAATATAGGTGCACTGTGCCATCTTGAATGGAGGCTACCTTGTAGCCCCACTTTTCCTTCTCTACATCGCCATAGTCTTCCTTTATGCACTGTGCCAGGGAGCGATCTACAACCTTCCCTAGGTAGAACTATTGAGGTTTCGGTCCCTGCATGCTCAATCCTGTGATCAAGTGGATCAACACCGAATCCACAAGGATGCGCATGTCGAGCCACAGATAGCCTCCATGATAGCACGACATGAGGATTTTAACGCAAGCGTTAACCTCTTGGTGTCAGCCAAAGTGAGGGATCTTCATCACGTTTAGGATCATTGATTGTGCAAGCTCCTTTACCGATGGCTAGGAGAATATGCACAACTTCTTCCCAGCCATCTTCATCAAGTACCTATGGAGTGAGAGAATCACATAGTTCTTTTGGTCTCCGAGGTTGAAGTCTATGTTCTTCAGCACTAGGATATGTCCTAACTGAGGTCCAACTATGAGTATCCCCTTAGGGATGTACACAGTGATCAACATGTACTCAAAATCCCGTGGGATGCTTTCATGGTTAACCATGCCAGCTAGAGATGAGATGTAGTCTAGCAAGACTGACGGGATCTACTTCGTGTTAGCCAGATCATCGCGGTGCTTGCTTCGCTTCTTAGTCACAGTTCGACTAGAATGACATCCAGTCGAGGGGGATGCTTGCAGGCCCCCAGTCGATGATGCCTGTAGTCTTGCAGACATGACTTTCTCAGTCATGAGGTCTACAAGTATCTCCTCCACAGACTTCTCTAACACGCTATGTTCGCCTGATATTCACACTTGTAATAAAATAAGTCGGGTAGGAGAACATACAAGCAAGGTAATAGAATATTAATGGGTAGGAGAATATTAGTGGGTTGTGAGATTTCTAAAGCTTGAGTTGTGAGTGGATAGTGAGAGACCACCTTCTTTTGTGAATTTCTAGCCTCAACTTGGAGGTGACTGGTTGTTGATATTTGGAACAACCAGTCTATGGTTGGGTGGATTATTCATCCCAAGCATTTGGTTTCACAAATGATTATAAATGATAAGTGTTTTATCTGTTTATGTGTTTTGTTTATGAGTTAAACTGTTGTGCATGAACTCTGTGCATTTAAGAATGATTTATATGATGCTATGTTGAATTATTAAACAACATTCATGTCTATTTTGGTATGTTGTAGATTGTAACACCCCAGGTTTTGAAACCCCATTTTAAATAATATATTGTTACAATGTTGAGAGGCCATAGTGCCCAAACAATTATTAAAAGGCCAGTGTGCCCAATACATGTAATTTTTTTATCATTATTAATAATAAATACATGGTTGGCTACTAGACGGACAAGGAATAAAGTTATAGGGGGCTATGATTCCACAAGAGAGGGGGCTTGAGGGGCTAAGTGTTTATTCCTATGTTAATTACCCTTTTTTCCTAAGGGAGGGGATCAGTTATGTGAGCTTCTTGGGGAAGGCCAGGAGGTTCTTGATTTCCCCACGATGTTACTTAAACCCACCTCTGGTCTGATGGGGGGGTTCGATTGATGGCTTGTTCATTGATTCCCTGTACATTCATTCATTTTCCCTCATGCACTTTCATGCACCCATTTACCCATTCATTGATCCATCCTCTGTGGCTTGGCTTGGGAAAGGGAATTGAACTGCCGAAGAATTAGACACGATATAATTGGTTGTAGTGGTCACTGGTGCGATCCAACCATGACTTGAGGCCTACATGTTTGAGATGTGTTGGCCTGTGTCCAATGTTTCTCGTAGCTGTGAGTCCTGAGAGTTCCAACATTGAGATTCTAGACGAGTTGCGCCAGAGACCAAATAAGGAGAATGACTGCCTAAGGGACTGCGTGGCAGAGAAGGGTGGAGGTTCGTTCTCTCGGGTGGTGCAATTTGGGTAGAAGAGATTTGGGTACTTGGATTGTTGTGAGAGTTGGGAAGC
This sequence comes from Picea engelmannii, assembly GCA_009831015.1. Classification (NCBI taxonomy): domain Eukaryota; kingdom Viridiplantae; phylum Streptophyta; class Pinopsida; order Pinales; family Pinaceae; genus Picea; species Picea engelmannii. The sequence continues at coordinate 52,752 of ML814575.1, read as the reverse complement.
CTATGAGAGCTTGGGTGTTGACTAGTTTGGGAAGCCAAGTAACACTCTGGAACCGTCCTTGTGGATTCATAGCCCTGGCTCAGGGGTGACGTTGTTGTTGAGTTTTGGAAAAATAATGTCTAAAGTTGGGTGGAACATCCTTGGTCTGTGTTGGGCCTTGGTTATGGATTAAGAAATAAAGTGAAGAAAAAGGAAAAGAAAATACGAAGTGCGAACTACGCGGAAGGTACATTGACTAATATTGGGTCGAAGTGGTTAAAGAAACAGAAAAGAAGGAGAGAAGAAAGGGAAATCTAGTCATTGAAAGAGAATATTGAGGATGGCAGATCATCAAGGAAGATGGATCGTGGACAACTCATCAAGTGGAAGAAAATGTCAATGAGTGCTTAGGAGCACTTCGTGGGAAAGAAGGAAAGACGGGTTGGCGAAGCTCGGAAAATGTAGGTCAAAGAGGACCTCGGGTTTTGTCACCTAGACTTTGTCATGTAATGTATAAATAAAGGTATAGAGGACCTGGGATGGGTTTGTCAGAGTTTTTAGTGGAGAGTTGGTTGTTTTTCATTGGTTGTTGTTATTCATCTTGTATTGTGCAAAAGAAAAGTGTTGTGTGTGAGAGCCTTCTGGTATTGTAAGATCTTCAGCTGGGTGCGAAGATAAACCTTGTAGATGGGTGCATGGGGAGGGGAGAGAGAGAAAGAGAGAGAGAGATCTATGATCTAAGAGCGCAAACAGAACTGTATGTTTTCATATAATATCAAGAAACGCAATTCTATAGACGTAGCCCTAGGGAGAGCGTGAACCACGTATATTTTGTGTCTTTCTGGTTGATGTTGTGTTCTTTTACCTTATTTTATTTTCTTATTGCATTATTAAGTTAGGTCTGGAATATAATTGTGCGAAGTAGATTTATGCTTGGTAAGAGTAACTAGGTTGTAGTGTGTTGTTGCCTTGGACCCACTTGCATTTCCTCTGGTTGTAGACACTTGTGTCTTGAAACCCCCTATTGCTACTTCGGGTGAGACTGCATCTGCTTCACAGGTGTTGCCAAAAGGGCCAGTAGTTAGGGCTTGTTGGTGCACTATTAGAGTTGAAACCTGGGTCTGCCCCTGTACCAACAAATGGTTCCGTTGTCGGGACTGAGATCTTCTTAAGGGAATGTCAAGGTGGTTTCCATCAAAGACAGAGATTCAGAAGTGGATAGAAGAACAAGAAAAGGAATTTGTTGAGGCTCAGAATAAGAACCCTAATATTAGCACAAAGGATTGGATGGGAAGGTGTATCTTTACTGATATACACAATATTTTCTTTGGAGGAATTCATAAGGAGATATACAAGTGGTTAGCTAGATTAGCAGATACCCAGTTTGAGATCAGATTTAGACCACCTATGGTTTGGACGTCGAAGCTGATCAAGAAGGTCAAAAGAGTTAATAACGTCATGTCAAGAGTAGTATAACATTGGTTCGATAGTACTATTGGAGGGTACATCACTGAGTTTTCTATTGACAGAGTAGAGTCATATAGCCAAGCAGAGAGATATTTTTGTAAGGGACCTAGAGGAAAATTTTTACACTTTTTGAAGTTGAAGATCAAGATATTATTGTATGAGAAGAACATATTGAAGATACAATAGTTGGTCAGATCGAAAGTCTAATGTTCAAGAACTCAGACAGTGACAATGACACAGAGGTTGGACATACGTGCAGTGGGAGGACCTTCAGAAAAGTCCTTCTGGTGAACCTGTTTGAGCAGATCCATGAGCCACTGACACAAGATGAAAGGTTATACAGTGGAGAAGAAGAGGAGTTAGTGAACGAGGAAAATTCATAGTCCGTTAGGGTCGAGGAAGAGAAGAATGAAGAACCTCGCCAAGAAGAGTCAGAAACTTCAGGAACTACGCCAACTGTTGAAGTAAGTACTATTACTCCTCCTGTTGTTTTAGTAGCATTAAGTAACCAGAATAGTCATATTTACCAGAGCACTTAAAGAACTGTTACCAGTAGTTCAATACATACTATGTCAAGAAACCTAGGAATATTTATGGCAGATGAGATGATGCTACCTATATTTAAGGGATATGGATCTGAATATCCTGATCAACACTAGTTTTTATGTGAAGTTGTATGGAGTATTAAGAATGTCAATGACGAAGCAGTTAAAAGAGATCAGTTTAGTACTACCTTGAGAGACCGTGCACTGAGTTGGTACATGAAGTTTTTTACTGGAGTTGCACAACCTAAACCACTGAACGAGATCAAGACTGCATTGAGTGCAGAATTCAAGAAACCCAAGTCAGAGTCACATTGCATTACAAAACTGAAAGAAATCAAGAAGAGAGTAGCTGAACCTATTTGGGAGTTTGATTAGAGGTTTAAGAATTTAACATGTTGGTTTTTTTTTCCAGATCCCAGACGAGCAGGATAAGGAATGGTTCATTTTTTCCCTCCTACCACACATCAGAGTCCCTCTAATGCAATAGAAGATCACTTCGTAGGATGAGGCATTAGAGATCGCCATGAAATTAGAATCAACCCCTATGGGAGAATCCAGCTTAGGTATGAGTCAAATTTTGAGTCAGCTAACTAGCTTATCTCTGTAGGTCGAAGATATGAAGAAAGACAAGGGAAAAGATAAAAGAGAATACATCTGGTGCATCATATGAAAATCTGAGGGTCGTGATAAGGAGAATTGTCCCCTATTTCATGAATACTTGGCTTCTGGGGCTCGGAGCCCTTTGAAGCAGGTTACTCTACCTTGGTGCGAGGTATGTAGAAATAGACATTTCCCTGGTGAATGCTACTACATGCAAAAATATGTTTAGACACCTAAAAACCTCTACTACACATTCGGTACATTTGTGGGGCACGATGAGAAAGATTGTAGGGCTTATGATCTTTTGCATGAAAGATCAAGAGACACATATAGGATACAAGGAGAAGTATAGAAGGAAGCAAATACTATGCAGTATAACTCTCCAGGAAGAGGAAACTTTAATCCTTGTGGTGGATTCAAAGAAAGAGGACGAGCAGGAGGCATGGGTCGAGGTTGAGGTCAGATCATTTGTTATAACTGTGCACAACCAAGACACTTGGCAAGGGGTTTTTAGAACCCTTGTACCACCTGCATTTACTACAATGCATTTGAACATGTCATAGAATATTGTCTCGCATTGTTAGCCAAGATTCAAGAGAGACGAGGAGGAAACCAACAAGTACAATTAATCTCAGCAGAACCTCACATAGTGGATCCTATAGTTGTTGTTATCACTAGAGTAGGCGCTATTATAGGCGAAGACAGAGTGACTCCAAGAAAGACCACAGAAGAATCAAGGGTTAGAAGAGTTGCAGATAAGACACAAGAGTTTGATCCAAGAAAAGAGAAACAAACATTTGAGGAGGCAAGAAAAGAATTTGGAGAAGATCAAGCCTCTTCTTCAAAGGCACAACCAGAAGTGAGAGAATGTGGGATGCCTCTAGCATTTTCTCAGTCTGCATCGCCTAGAGAAGGGAAAGAGGTAAGAAGGCTCATGGAATTCTTATGTACTTGCATTAACTTTATTAAGGATGAAAGATCCATTCAAGAACTACAACACTTGATCTGACAGTATGAACCAGGGAAGGTAGACCCATTACTGAATAGAGTAATACATCAAGTATCCAAAAAGAGAAGGACAAATAAGGAACTACACCTTAATCCTTAGATTGGAGATTATGATATAGACTATGTGGTCCTTGACTTAGGGTCAGAAGTCAATGTTATGATGAAGTAGACCTGGGCACTGATGGGGAAACCTAAGATGATTTTCTCCCCTATCAGGCTCAGGATGGCTAATCAACAGGTAGTAAGCCCCTTTGGAAGGCTAGATCATGTCCCTGTGGACATCAATGGGGTAAGAAAATTTGTGGATTTTGAGGTGATTGAGATAGTCGATGATAGTTGTCCTTATCCTGCACTGTTAGGAATTGATTGGGCTTTCAATAATTCTACTTTGGTTGACTTAAAGAAAAGAAGAATGAAATTTGAAGGTGATGGACTTAGGGTCATTTCACCTCTGGATCATGATAAAGGTTGCATATACACAGAACCCATTAGAGAAGAAGACTGTGCATATGAGCTAGAAAATATTTACAAATTAACAACAAGACAACGGGATTACATTAATCCTACAGCAGATGGGAATTTAAGCGGGCGAAGTGACAACGCATGTTCATCTGATTCAGAAGAATCACTAGAGAATTGGCAGAACCAAATTTATGGAGTTTATGCGCGGAGATTTGCTAGATTGACCAGGGAAGTTCGCTGGATTGGAACAGAAGTAAGTAATCTACCCACCTTTGATGGGTTAAATCATCTAGAATCTTTCTTGTTTGAATTTGAATAAATTGTACCAATACAGCAAAGGTTGTTAGCATTGGATGAAGCCCTGAAAGAAACTCCAACAATAGTGTGGGGAACACACAAAAAGAACATCTCAAACTGGATGCAATGTCGCACTTTGATGACAGTGCGCTTTTCAGAATAAGTAGAAGGGTGAAAAGTTCGATACATAGGTCAGAGCTGCTCGAAGGACCATGTGAAAAGTTGTGAGGAGGCCTGGAGCAACAACACTTAGGAAAAGTGGGCACATAAATTCATTAACACTTTGGATACAACACCTATCAATTGGTTTCTTCAAGCAGAACTGCCTCTCACCAATGCAGATTGGCAAGGTATGACTCAAAATTTTGTAGCCACGTTTTTATTTGAAATTCAATACCCTATAGTAGATCAACCTTTACAGGTTGTAAGACAAAAAGTATTTGAGGATGCACCTAACCTCCCTCTGGAATAAGAAGAGGATGAATGGATTGTACCTCTTCAGAAATTGCAAGGATGTTACAATATCAATGTTGATAAAGACGATGATCTTAGGAATGTGAACATTGCAAAAATAGAAGGATAGAGAGATATAGAAGGACCAGGAGTCGAACTACCTTTTATTGGAAAACCAATTAAAATAAAAAAAAGTTAACATTGGAATGGAGCAAGCACCTAAGCTCGCAAATGTTGGAGATTATTGGGATGATTCCACTATTGACAAGATCACATAATTACTGCATGAATATCATGACTTGTTTCCAATCAAGTTGACTGATATGAAGGGCATTAAAGGGCCCATGAGAGAGATGAAGATCCCATTGAAACTAGATGCAAGTCCAGTCAAGAAGAGAACCTACAGATTGAATCCCAAATATAAGGAGAAAGTCAAGATTGAGCTAGACAGAATGTTGGAAGCAGGAATCATAGAACCTGTTTAAGAGTCAGAATGGATTATCCCTATGGTGGTTCAAGATAAGAAAACAAGAGATATCAGAATCTATGTAGACTTGAGGAAACTGAATGATGCATGTTTACATGATCCATTCCCTACACCATTTACATACGAAGTGTTAGCTAATGTGGGAGGACAGGAAGTTTACTCCTTCACAGATGGATTTTCGGGTTATCACCAGATCATGATTGCCAAGGAAGATTGCCATAAGACCACATTTGCAATAGAATGGGGTTCCTAGCAATACACAGTGATGCCTTTCGGATTGAAGAATGCACCAACCATATTTTATAGGGTGGTGGTCGAAGCATTCAAGGAGTTTCTACATAAATTCTTGGAAGCATATTTTGATGATTGGACTATTTTTAGCTTATTGCAAATCATATTGACTATTTAAGACTAATGTTGGATAAGTTCAGGCAATGTTAGATTGCCTTGAACCTGAAGAAGTGCATCTTCTTTTCACCCTTTGGAGTCCTGCTAGGCCATATTGTGTGTAAGCAAGGATTGATGGTAGATCCATCTAAGATTGCCATTATTGTTGATCTACCCCCTCCTAATTCATTTAGACAGCTGCACACTGTGCTGGGACATACGGGATACTATAGGAAGTTCATTAAGGGCTATGCACACATTATAGCACCCGTGGAGAAGTTGTTGAAGAAATATTGCCAGTTTCAATGGACAGAAGAATGCCAGTGGAGCTTCGACACACTGAAACAAAAAATGGTTATTACACCTATTCTAGTTTTCCTAGATTGGAGTAAGGAATTTCATGTGCATGTCGATGCATCCTCTATTGCATTAAGAGCAATGATAATAAAAATCGGAGCAAGATATATTGATCATTTGTTAGCCTTTTCTAGAAGGAATCTCTCTACAACTGAGATAAATTACACTACAACTGAAAGAGAAGGTTTAGCCATGGTGTATGCGTTGCGGAAATTTCATCACTACTTGTTGGGAGGAAACTTCAAGATGTTCATTGATCACTCTTCATTGAAATACCTAGTCAACAAGCCAGTGTTGGGGGGAAGAATATTCATATGGCTACTGCTATTCTAGGAATATGATTTTGAGATTGTGGTCAAGCTAGGGAGAATGAACAAAGGACCTGATCACTTGTCCAGATTAGAGCATGGAGAGGAACCTAATAGCTTGGAGGACACACTACTAGATGCACAGTTTTTGGCCATCATGAAGGTTTATGATCACTTCTCCTAAATAGTTCAGTTCCTATCAATAGGGATGGCATCTCGCGAATATACAATTATCCAGAAGAAACTAATGGTAGTTTGTGCTATAGATTTTTCACTTATAGTTGGACAACTATACAAGATGGGACCTGAAGAGATCTTGAGGAGATGTGTTATGGAGGCAGAAAGACCACTAATTTTGACAGAAGCACATGAGGGCATCGCAGGAGGCCCACTATGTAGGGAAATAAAAAATGCAGAAGGTTCTCAGAGCTAGCCTCTGGTGGCCTACTTTACACAAGGATGCTAAGGAATATTACAGAGCCTACGATGTATGCCAATGAGTTGGGAAAACTTCGAGAAGGGATGAGATGCCTTTATCACCCTAGCTAACCTTACAGGCATTTGAGAAATGGGCCATTGATTTCATGGGAACTATCAACCCACGAGGAAAGTGCACAGGAGCTCGATACATCATTACTGTGAAAGAGTATTTGAAAAGATGGGAAGAATCAAGAGCAGTCAAGGACTGTAGTGAAACTACAACTACGCAATTCATATTTGATGATATCATAACCAAGTTTGGATGCCCAAAGATCCTTATGAGTGATCAAGGCACACATTTTATTAATAAGACCATTGAAGCCTTGACTTAGGAATTTGCAGTTCATCATCAGAAGAGCACTCCATACCATCCACAAGCGAATGGTACAGTTGAAGCTTTCAATAATATCTTGGAGACATCGCTGACGAAGATTTGCAGTGTAAACAGGGATGAATGAGATTTGAGAGTACCAGCAGTAGTATGGGCCTATAGAACCACTTGCAAGAAGCTAACAATGAAGAAGCCCTTTAAGTTGGTCTATGGTCTAGAAGCATTTGTACCTATGGAATACTCGGATCCTAGTATAAGAATTGCAACCTTTACATATATGGATGACACTAGCATTGTTCAAGAGAGGCTTGCACAGTTGGTTGAATTGGAGAAAGACAGATTTATTGCAGGATTTCATCAGCAGGTACAGAAGGAACGAGAGAAGACTTACCATGACAGACACATCAAGAAGAAATCCTTTAAGCAAGGAGATATGATATTGGTATATGACAACAAGTTCATGAAGCATCCAGGGAAGTTCATGACACATTGGCTTGGGCCATATGAGGTTGCCTATGTCACAGAAGGAGGAGCTGTGCAGTTGAATACTTTGAATGGAGGATGGAAGGAAGGTTTAGTGAATGGGAGTTGGTTGAAATTGTACTATGACAACCAATTTCCTCGCAGATCTCAGTAAAAGAAGAAGGATAAGGGTCTAGGTATCAGGTGTAGTTGAAAATGGGTACCAGACATAGAAAAGACAGTCTGCACATAGTGGGGAAGGATAGAGAAGAAATCACAAGCTTCTCTATGCAGTCTGAAGTTGAAGAAAAATAGAAAGTTAAGACCTGAAGTGCCTCAATATGAGTCACAGGTGAAAGTTGGGGGCATGTTGGGCCTTGGTTATGGATTAAGAAAGAAAGTGAAGAAAAAGGAAAAGAAAAGACAAAGTGTGAACTGCGCGGAAGGTACATTGACTGAGATTGGGTCGAAGTGGTTAAAGAAGAAGAAAAGAAGGAGTGAAGTAAGGGAAAGCTAGCCATTGAAAGAGAAGATCGAGGATGACAAATCATTAAGGAAGACGGATCGTGGAAAACTCAACAAGTGGAAGAAGATGTCAACAAGTGCTTTGGAGCACTTCGCAGGAAAGAAGGAAAGACAAGCTGGCAAAGCTCGGAAAGCATGGGTCAAAGAGGACCTAGGTTTTTAGACACCTAGGGTTTTGGATATAGGGTTTTGACACCTAGAATTTGTCATGTAATGTATAAATAAAGGTCTATAGGACCTAACATGGGTTCGTCAGAGTTGTTAGTGGAGATTTGCTTGTTCGTCATTGGTTGTTGTTATTCATTGTGTATTGTGTGAGAGAGAAGTGTTGTGTGTGAGAGCCTTTTGGTATTGTAAGATCTTCAGATGGGTGCGAAGATCAACCTTGTAGCTAGGTGCACAAAGAGGGGAGAGAGAAAAAGAGAGAGAGATTTGCAATCTAAGAGAATATATAAAACTATATGTTTTCATATAATATCAAGAAACACAATTATGTGGATGTATCCCTACAGAGAGGGTGAACCACGTATATTTTGTGTCTCTGTGGTTGATGTTGTTCTCTTTTACCTTCTATTATTATGTTATTGCATTATTAAGTTAGATATGGAATATAACTGTGCGAAGTAGGTTTGTGCATGGTAAGAGTAACTAGGTTCCAGTTTGTTGTTGCCTTGGATCCACTTGCATATCCTCTAGTTGTAGACACTTGTGTCCTGAAACCCCCTATTGCTACTTTAGGTGAGACTGCATCTGCTTCTCAGGTGTTGTTGAAAGGGCCAGTAGTTAGGGCTTGTTGGTGCGATGTTAGAGTTGAACCCTGGGTCTGCCCCTGTGCCAATAGTCTGCAGCCATTTGGTGTCATATTTCATAAAGATAAGTGATTTATGTTATGGTATCATTTACATGTATATGAGTGTATTTCCGTTGTATATTTAATTATCATTTAATTGAATCTTTAGACTATGCATGCTTGTTGACTACTGTTATGCATGTCGTTAAAGTCTTTTATTTTATGTGTCTTTAATTTTTTAAAAGGCATCAGTAAGAGAAATAAGCCGAAGGGAGGGCTTGCAGGTATCATACCCCGGCCTGTAGGTGGCTGGGTATGTTATAGTTTAGTATCATATCTTCTGGTTGAAACACTGGGCCGGTATGGGTCGGTTCTGTTGGTCAGAGTCTAGGGGTCAAGATTGAAATCTGACTGTGGAGTTGAAAATATCAGGAGGAATGGCGTTGCAGAATATACATAGGAGATAGAATGTTAGAGACCCATGTAAGGGGTTCTAAGGATCGTGACCATCCCCTTCAAATTTGGGAGCGATCGCCACTATCGCATTGGGTCAAAAACTCCCGAAGGCCCGAAGGCCGGAGTACGAATCGACCATTGATTCTAGAAGACACACGTCGAAAGATCGTCGACTTCAGGTGAAAGCACTCTAGGAGAAAGTGCAGGAGGAAAGTTTGAAACTTTCAAAGCTCGAAGAGCCAAAGCGATTCACAACCACTGATCTATGGGAGGACACCCATCGACAGATCATGAACTCCGGGTAAAAGTGTTTTTGGAGGTGGCAAGCGAGGAAAGTTGAGACTCCCGAAGCACAGAGTCCTGAAGTAGATCTTGATCGTTGATTGTGAAAGAGGATGAGGACCATTGATCTAGTCCTGGCTGAAAGTTCCGAAGTCCCAAAGTCCCAAAGCTCTGGACAAGAACTTTTTAAGCTAAGCACAGGGTCATGGCCGTTGTCATATGCAGATTAAGATCTGAAGGAAGGAGGGATAAGGGACGAATTGGTTGTCTTCGAGACAGAAAAGTGATAGAGAAGGATTTAGCCGTGGTTTCTAGCCATGGTCACCTGGTAAGGTGGCTTGAAGGAAGCGCCTGCGCAGGATGAGATTCTGTGTCGGACAAGGATAACAGGACACTGTTATTTTTAGAGAATGGGGATATGATCTCCATGAACAAAAAAAGAAAGAGACCTATAGCATGGTTTGGAAATTTTGTTTATCATATGCATAATTATAACAAAATGGTCGTTTGCACATTTTGCAGAATTAAGGGGTTTAAACACATCAACTCAGGATGCATATTGAGTAAATGGAAGAAGGAGAGGGAGACTCTAGTCATGGTAAGGAGGCCAAAGGCCAGAATACCAGAGTTGGTAATGCAGAGACAAATTCCAATGGACGCAAGGGAAAAGGAGAGTAGGAAACATTACTATTAATGGTAAGAAGCCTGAAGATGGAAGTCTAGAGCTACAATGCAGACAATGAGAGAATGATGAGAGAGAAAAGTCGGATAAATTCTCGAGTGTTGCAGAGCTTAAATCAGTTGCAGAGACAAATGAAGAAGGGATCAAACTCAAGACAAGAGGAAGAAGGTAGGTGCCATGAAAGAAGGAATGATCACGAAAGAGATGGTTATTCCAGAAGTGCTAGCAGAGCTCATGGACACCACTCACCTCCTTACTCAGAAAGAAGGTTTTATGCATCCGAAGATCTCATAAGCAGTCCAGAGGTGTCTCGTGTCAGACACCAAAGAAGGAAACAAGAGGTAGATAGTTTGCAAGGAGAGTTGAGGAAGCTCAAACCACCTTCATTCGATGGTGAAAGAGAAAGGGAAGATGCTGACGAAGCATGGTTTCTTGGAATCTAGAGATATTTTCAGTTGCATAACTATTCATTGAACCTGGAAGCCAGGATTTCCACCTACCATTTACATGGGAAAGTTGCAATGTGGTGGGACCAATTGAAGCGAGTGGAACATGTTAATGAAAGTAGGATCACTTGGAAACAATTCAAGAAGTACATCCAGAATGAGTACCTCTCAGAGAATTTCTATGACAAGAAAATGCAGGATTTATTTGAACTCAGGTTGGGAAGCATGACTATGGTAGAGTACGAGAAGAAGTTCTTGGGATTTTTAAAGTATGTCAGGTTCATTGGTGATGAGAAAGTAAAAATACAGAGATTTCTAAGTGGACTGCCAGCCTTTTATAAGGAAAATATCAAGTATGATGAACCCAAGACCTTGATTGAGGCCATCAGGAAGGCTAAATACCTATATGAGCAAGGCCAGGGAGAAGAATCCCTGTAGAAGTCTTGGAAGGACAAGAAAAATGCGAAGTCCGATCAGAGGAGGAAAGGATTCAAACCTCCAATAGGAATGAGCCTAATAGAAATCATCAAGATCAGTATGCTAAGGGAGATTTCAAGAAAGAATATTCATTCGGAAAAAGGGGAAGTCCACCAATCCAATGATGGGGATGCAAGGAAGATCACTTGTACAAGGATTTCCCACACAGAAAGGACATAGTGAAGATTGTGCACAACATCTAAGAGGCTACAACAGTCGAATATATGGGAAGAATCTATGCAGCTTAAGATGATCGACAAGCAAAGTACCAGTCCAATATGGTCGAGCTGGAAGGTAAGATCATAAATCAACCTGTTTCTATTTTGATTGATTCAAGAAAAAGTCATTGCTACATTGATCCTAAGATAGTGGATATATTACATTTGGAGAAGAGTAAACTTGGAAAAGAAAGTTTGGTTCAGTTAGCCACTGGAACCAAAAGAAGAATCCATGATATGGTCAGAAGTTGTTCCATAAGT
>ML814575.1:2045-15504 GCA_009831015.1 Picea engelmannii | reverse complement strand
CAAAACAGAATTTAATCAAGGCATGAACAGAAATAACACTAACACACTATAAAGCTAATGGGTGAATCTTGTGAAGAAGGTGGGCCCTCCCTTCTCACAAGATTCCCCTGAAATGAAAGGAACTAGAGAGAAATGCTCAGAACAATATTTTATTCATCTGTCAACTGTATCATATTACAATCTGAGGTAAAACACGTCCTTCTCCCTAAAATCCTTCTTAGTGAAAAACCGAAGATCTCTAATGATGATTTCCTCTTATTTAAGGAGGAGAATCCCTTCGATACAATTTGATCAACAATTACAAGTGTACATCTGAGTCCTATTCTTAGTCAGATCGACTTTCTAAACTGGAATAGGATATCCTAGTCTCTCGCAACAGAATGCTATTACAAGTGCTGAGTGAGGTGTTGTTGTTGCGGCTGGAGTAACAACTTCTTTATTTGTCTTCTTGTTACTGTTGTTGTATGTTGTTTTAGCATCGCAAATTGTGGACTGTTTCAGCCACGGGATTTGCGTTCTGACTATTTCAACAACTTGGTCTTAGGCAGCAACGATGGTTAATGCTAGCTCAAGGTGCAATTGTTGTGGTCAATGTAACAGTTTTGTGTTGTTGTTTCAGCATTGTAGACCACGGACTGTGTAACAGCTTATTCTGTGTGAGTTGTTGTTTCAGCATCGTTGACCACGGATTGTGTAACAACTTCTGTGAGTTGTTGTTTCAGCATCGTAGACCATGGACTGTGTAACATCTTTTGTGAGTTGATGTTTCAGCATCGTAGACCATGGAGAGTGTAGAAACTTCTTCTGTGTGAGTTGTTGTTTCAACATTGTAGTCCACAGACTGTTTCAGCTACAGGGGTTGTGTGCTTTAACTGTTTCAGCAACATTCCTCAATGCTAATCTGCAGTTCGAACTGTTTCAACACTTATACATTTCTTATCAATGGTTAAGTATGAGAGTAATGTAAAATTATATGCAAAATAGATTAAACATATAGTGAAGAGAAGAGACGTTGTATACCTTTGGAAAGATAGGGTAAGGTGATAATGTGAGTTTAAATGTGAGTGAAACAAGGTGAAAAGGTAGAAAAAAGTGTGGGAAAAAAGTTACATTGTATGGTCCTAACAATTATAAGATGACAGAAGAAGACCTGGAGGAAATTACTAAGGAACGGTCGGCATACCTCCTTGTTTCAGTAGACCTCATAGAATTGTCCAACATTGACAACCCAGAAGATGCGCAGGATACACCTGGGCCAATAAGATGAAGAAAACAACAAAAACAAAGAAGGATGAGGAAATACAGGATATAGACATCATATCTATAAGGACTACATCCATTTCACCTGAGCAATAAGGTAATGATGAAAAAGTCGAATAGAGGCCAGCAGACAAAGAGGACTCATCTAAGAAAAGGAAGTGTTCACCTATGAAACCTTCCTCCCAGAAGAAACCTAGAACCCATGTAACCAAGATGAAGACCAAGCTCACCCCAGATGACTTCAGTTTCCTCCTCGCCACTATGAACGAAGATATAGAAGAAATGACAGAAAAGCAGGAAGCCAATCAAGAGGCAATGTACAACATAATTGAGAGCAATCTCCAAGGAGTGCAGCAGGCACTTTGGTCTAGTTGTGCAGTCTCCACTGTACCCCTACCAGAAGGAACAACATAAGAGGTAGATGAACCAGTTCAACAATGCAAGATTGTTGCCACAACCGAAGCATGCCTTCAAAAAGCACAGGAAGAAACGACGCAGGCCACCCAGGCCTTAAAGAAATCACAGGAAGAAATCATTGAGCAGCGCCGAGCTGCGCAACAAGAGAGGGACACTCTCCAATCAAAATTGGAAGAAGACAGAGTGAATATCCAAAAGGAAAAGGAGCAGCTACTCGTGAAGCAGATCGGGATCGAAGAAGCAGTCAACAGAGCATTTCTCTTTGTGACTGGCTTAGAGGAGAAAGAAGAAGAACACTTAGAACACCAAGTGATGAAGGTTGATGAAGTTATTCAACAACTTCAACAAAGAGTCGTAGAATTAGAGCTTCAGACCATACCAAGTACCCCGTAAGAAGAGTGTGACCAACAAGAAATGACTACCCAGAGCATAGTAGAAAGGATTAAATCACTCACTGAGGAATGCAAACAATTAAGTAGTAGAAGTGTGCAGATACATGAGAACCTAACTGAGAATCCTGAATTGCACAAATTAGAGTCGCATATCTAGGAGTCAAAGCATGAAGCCGAAAATCTACAGGTGCAGATGAAGGCCCTATTAGCCATAGAGAAAATGAAACGGTCTTCCAAGTAGTGCATAGCACAACAACAAATCCATATAATCCAGAGCAAGGTAATGGAAGTAACTCAGCAACTTCAACCTTTGCAGGATAAGGCATGTTAGCTATTTATAGATATCGAGAACTAAGGAACAGAGCTAGAACAGGTCGTAAATTTAGCACAACAATGCCTAGAAGGGCCGGTGAATGTCGCACTCATCCAGGAGTTCACCGAGAAAGAAGCAGTTGCAATGAAAAAGTTCAAATAATCTCAAGCCAATCTCGAGGCATTTGAAGCATAATTGATTAGACCTGAGTGACTTGGGACGAGTCACATGTGAGTGTCAAGGGCCTGTTGGCCCTTGACCAAGTTGTGCGAGATACTTGGTCATATTTGACCATTGTTGGGACTTCGACGCCCTATTGAAGGAAGTGTGCAAGACGAAGAAGACATCATGGGATCTCGGTCCACTTTTGCGCCCCTTTTAGGGTTTTGGTTAATGTAATGGGAAAGGAATGTCGTCCCGTGGGTTTACCCATGCTTAGGCGCACTTTTGTATGTATAAATAGATGTCTAGGAAAGGTAGAAGAGAGTCGATGGCTTAGTGATAGTAATTATATCTGTGTGATCGAATGTGGATTTTAAATGCTCTGTGCATGATTGTAAGAGATTTGTAGAGCTCAGTGCAATATGTTGTAGGAGGTTGTGAATGACTTTGTGCTAAAGCGCAAGGAAGAAGGATATTCTAGCGAGTTGCGCAAATCTTCTGTCATGTGCGGAGTAAGGGTTGTTGAGGCTCTATGTTGTAACTACTTGACTGAGATAATAAAGAATAAGAGTTGGTGCACGTAGCCCCAGGGTGGGGGTGAACCACGTAAATCTTTGTGTGATGTTTTGTGCTTGATTCAATGTGTTTACTTCTTCTGCTAAGTGCTTTGATATTTGTAGGAAGATTTGCTTATGCCTTGTGCTCCTAGATGTGTATGAATGTTAGATTTGATGTGTATGAAGATGCTTAGTGATGATATACTAGGTTTGGTCCATCTTACTGTTGCTAAGTTCTTGAATACTATAGATTAGTGTGAATTCTGTGAAGCTTTGTCTTATAAGTGAAGTGGTTATTGATTGTATCTTGAGGAACTAACAGTGCTAAGTGCTCTAGTGAGTTGTATAATCACAGATATGTGTCCCAGCTAAGGTTGTAGACACCTAAGTCTTGCAACAACCCCTACCTCTACCTCAAGTGACACTTCATTTGCTTCGCAGGTGTTGCCGAAAGGGATGGTAGTTAGGGTTTTGTTGGTGCATTGTTGTAGCGTTGAACCCTGGGTCTGCCCATGTGCCAACAATACCATCAAGTAAGAATCAAGGAAGAAGACATTAATAAGACAACCTTTAGGACTAGGTATGGGCATTATGAATTTGTAATGGTGCCTTTTGGACTGACCAATGCATCAGTTATCTTCATGTGCTTAATGAATGCCATATTTAGGAATTATTTGAATAAGTTTGTCATAGTATTCCTAGATGACATACTTATCTATTCTAAGTCTGAAGAGGAGCATGAACATCACTTAAGATTGGTATTGCAAGTACTGAGAGAACATCGGTTGTATGCCAAGTTGAGTAAGTGTTCCTTCTATCAAAAGGAGATCCATTACTTGGGACACATTATTTCAGAGTAGGGCATAACAGTAGATCCAGAGAAGATTGAAGCCATTAGAGGATGGCCAAAACCCAGAAATGTGTCAGACGTCAGATATTTTATGGTATTAGTTGGCTACTACATAAGTTTCATAGTAGGGTTCTCTAAGATTGATCATCCCATCACTTATTTGCAAAAGAAGGGAACTAAATTTGAATGGAAACTCAATTTTGAAAAGAATTTTAATCCGTTGAAGGAATTACTTACTAGTGCACCTGTGTTATAGATTGCTGACCCAAATGAATGTTTTGTGGTATGTATAAATGCATGTAAGGAAGGACTTGGGGGAGTCCTCATGCAAAATGGACATGTCATTGGATATGAGTCCAAAAATCTTAAGGAACATGAGAGGAAATATGCCACACAGGACTTGGAACTTGTGGCCATTGTTCACGCCTTGAGGATGTGGAGGCATTATCTCATGGGGAAGAAATTTGAATTAGACCACATTGGCTTGAAGCATCTTTTTGAAAAACTAACCTTGAACGCCAGGCAAACAAGATGGATGGAATTTTTAAGTGAATATGACTTCGATATCAAGCATATCAAGGGAAAGGAGAATAAATTTGTCGATGCACTTAGTAGAAGAGTGCATATCATGCATGCTACTGTTGTCAGTATGCATCAGTCAGACTTGAAGAGCATAAATTTAGATGGTCTTGTTACAGACCAACATTACCTATAGGTAAAGGAAAACTTACAGCAAGGAGATGTACAACATAAAATAAATGAGTATGAGATAAAGGAAGACAGATTACTCATGCATAAAAACAAAATCTATGTTCCTACTTCTGGAGAACTGAGGAATTTGGTACTAAAGGAAATGCATGATGTTCCTTATGTTGGACATCCCGATTACCAGAAAACAATTACAGTAGTAAGAAGCCATTTCTTTTGGCCGATAATGAAGGAGGATGTTGTTGATTACATGGCTCAATGTATGGAATGTCAGAAGGTGAAGGTTGAGCATAGGCACCCAACGGGTTTGTTGCAGCCATTGCCAATCCCAGAGAAGAAATGGGAAGTGATCACCATGGATTTCATCACGGGATTACCTAGAATGAATAAGCAACATGATTCAATCATGGTGGTGTTTGACAAATTAACAAAGGCTTCTCATTTTGTGCCTGTGAAGACAACACCTACACCAACTAATATTGCAGAAATTTTCATGAAGGAGACTGCTAGGTTGCATGGGATACCTAGGACAATGGTCTCAGACAGAGATAAAATGTTTACCTCCAATTTATGGAGGGGATTGTTTAAAGGATTTGGCACAAATATAAACTTTAACACAACATATCATCCCTAAACAGATGGGAAAAAAGAGAGAGTCAATCAAATAATTGAATACATGTTAAGAATGTATGTGATGGATAAGCCATCTAAGTGGGAAGATTACTTACACTTGGTTGAGTTTGCATATAATAATGGGTATCAAGCTTCATTGAGAATAATCCCATTTGAATCCTTGTACGGTAGGAAATGCGATACTCTAGTAAGTTGGTGTTGGAACACATATATATTTCTAAACTTTAGACTTTAAATAGATTTCATTTCCATTTAAATAAAAACAACACACGCTTGATTTTCCACCTTCGATGAAGTCCTCCCTCTAATCAAACAATCATAATCTCTTAGGAGTTATGGAGCTGCCTACTCATTAAAGAGGTCAAATCTCTATAGAATACTTCAGAGTTTTGGGGTTCGGAGTTTCATATTTTAGGCATTTCAACATGCCTCACTTTCAAAGTCCCAGTACGCGAAAAGAATTCCAAAGATCCAAGTCACCACACACATATACCCCCTAATATTTGAAGTATCTTTTCAGAGAATGACCTGTCGGAATTTTAAATGAAGTTAATTGACCAAACAAATGAAGTAATGAATACTTAAAAAGAAACTAAAACCCAGTTAGAAAATTGAATGATAGTTTTACGATTTCGGAAATCGGGTCTTCTCCATCTATCGTATACCTAATTCACGAAGCTCGAACTCTCGAAATGTCTTAAGCGTTAATCTAGGTTAATTAAGTATTAAAAATGATTAATGATTAATTAATTACATCACTTCTCATTTCGGGGATCCTGCCTCGAAGCAACTATCAATATCCTGAAGCCCGAACTCCCGAAATGTATTAAGCATTAAGTCAGGTTAATTAAGGATTAAAAATGATTAACGATTAATTAATTACATCGAGATTTCGCATTTAGGGGATCCTGCCTTGAGAGACTATCAATATCCCAAGATCCGAAACCCTGAAATATTTGAGGTTAAACATGATTAAAATTAATTAATCACATCACAATTTCGCGTTTCAGAAATCATATCTTGAACTATTATAGGATATCCCGAGATCTAAAATTCCGAAATATACTTAACGATAAATTTGATTAACTGATGCATTAATGACGATCATCTCATGATCAATATTTTGTTGAATCATAACTCAGATAGATTCAAATGATATTTGTCAAAACTTCTAATCGTGAACCCCCAGACATTAATAGCATTAATAATCGATCTACAACGATAATTTTGAATAAGATCTTGGAACACCACATAAATTTGTTCATTAAGGAAATTAAATACATGTCAGTGAAGGTATGCGTAAATTGATACTCTTAAGGTGAAAAATATATTGAAGTTTGGACTCTATTTTCGTTTTCATAGAACAACGAGCTTGAGAAAAATAAGAAGTTTACACATTTTTTGTAACAGGTAACATAGTTCTGATCTTGTGATATCATGGCTCCAAGGAAAATGGTGAAAGCATCTGGTGAGAACTCGAGCCAAAACAAATATTTCCTCTTAGACAAATCACCGAGAGTTGTGGAGACCATAAAAACCTGGACACAAGTATGTGATATCCTATAATATGAGCTGGAAAATTGTCCAGATGATGACCAGACCGAAAATCAGGAGACAAACCTCAAATATATAGCCCAATTAGAGCTGCATAAGATAGCCACGTGGCCAAGGCTCGTGCTGTATAATGACATGATAGGCTGGGCCCTAGAGAATGTTGACGTCGTGACTAGGACCATCTACAATTCACAGAAAGTTCTTGTTGAATCTTTCCACCCAAAACATATACAAGTGATGTACCAATTGTCCCCAACATTCAAACACACTTATAATGTCGTTTTCTTAAAGAAATTCGATGAAGAAGAGTGCCCATAAAGCGTAAATAATTATCTTGACTTGATCAAGGATTGGTGGGCATTCCCTAAGAAATTTAGAGTAGACACACATGGAATATATGCCACTGCATCATTAGACTCTCATATGATGTATGTGGCCATGATGCTCTGTGGAATTTTCAGAAGGGAAAACTATGCCCACTTCCTGTTATCATGGGTACCGATCATGCATGAAGTTGCAGAGGGTTTCTCATTCAATTGGTCCAAGATATTATTAGACAATTTGGCTAAGGAAATCACCGAATATTAGACATTTAAAGCAAAAGAATGACCTGCTCCATTTATATGTCAGCATATCTTATGGATGTCATTTGTTTTATGACACCTTTTCCTTTGATGGGGTGGAGTTGGAATCCGACCAATGCTGAGCCAATACATCTTTTTCATTCAAAGATATGGGAATATAAAGAGAAAGATTCCTTCTATGAAATCTTCAATTATGTGGTGGCGTCGATGCACATTGCCATATATGGGCGCCCACCTCCCAGAATTTCTGACAGAATAGTAACCAACCTGGGGAAGATAGAAGATTGGTACATTGAAGAGAATTTCTCTTATATCAGGGTTTTTGATTGTTCGGTCACTCCACATGCCTTGCCCAAGTTTCTACCAGACCGATTGGTGTGCATAGAGGTAGCACATCAAACTGTGCTGGGTGGAGTCGGTAAAGAGATAAAAGCCTTGCAGAAAAAGGTATGGCCCAACTTTCCCTTGTAGATTGGTATGTTTTCATTGTTCAATTTTGGCCATTCAAAAGTAGAGTCCGCGGCCCTGGAAGAAATCAAACTTGTCAATATTGAATTCAAAAAACATGACCCTCAGAAGATCGTGGGGAATCACATGGCCTTGTGTAATTTGAAAAKATATGAGCATGAGGAGTCTCCATAGGATGAGATATTCCAAGGAGAGAGATCCTATCAGGAAGTCTTGAGTCGAGTCCAAACACTGGCTCCAGACCAATTGGTCAAATTCTATAATTTCTAAAGGCATAGGAGAAATAGCCTTTYGAAAGTCTTGYAGGGAGAAACCCCAACACCCCCATCTACACAGTAAATTGAGGCCCATAATTTAGAAACAAATAGSTCCAGCAGRTAGGATTCTCAAGAAAACTTGGAGAAGACTGAGGTTTTRACTCAGAAAGGRGACACCGAATTGACAAATCCACCAAGTGACCAAGCTAAGGCTCAKACTGAGGCCTTGATAAAAAAGGGAGAAGAAAATCCATTGTCCACACCAGGAAAATCAGTTAYTGACATAGCYAGGAAACAGTCATCCATCRAGATAAGCAGCCTTATCCAATCTATCACACCTTTACAGTTCAACAGAGGGAACCCAAGTGCCAAAGTAGTGTTCATAGAGGATCTTACACCTATTTYGGCTGAAGAGATGCCTCCTTCTGATTTCTTCTTCAGCAAGAAAAGGAGGGTTGTGGTAAAAAGAGAAACACACCTAAATGAGGGTGCAACTGTCAAAATACACAGGGTTCTACTTGATGGACGGGCCTTATAAGAGGCATACTTTGCTTCATAGGTGGCAGGATCGTTGGGATATTTTGCAACAATAAAACAATATTCAGTTGGGAACCTAAAAGAACAATTGAAACAGAAGGATCTGCTAGTGAGCCAATTGCAAAATCAAGTCAAGACTATGGAACATAATTTCAGGAGTGAGATGAATAAGAGTTTTGAGCAGAGTAGAGCCTTTGAAAAACATGAAATTCAACAGCTCAAATCCAGTCACGATGAAATGCATAAGAATGCACAGGCAAGTAGAGAATGGGTCAGTCAACAGGGAGAGTTGGTAAAACGACTACAGGACAAAATAAACCTAACTGAAAACACGGCTATAGATGTGGAAGTTTTCCAAGCTCAGGCATTGGAGGTGTGCGCAAAACTAGAATCAACACATCAAATCCTTTTTTCTAAGGTGGAAGTTGTCCAAAACCATTTTTGGGTGGTAGACCAATCCTTAAATAAAATTTTCTTAAAGGAGAGAGAGGCCATCGTTGCTCAAGCTACTTTCCAGGAGGCAGTTGTGGCATTAGCAAAAGAGGAAGTATCCATGGTCTCTATATTGTCTCTTTCAGAGAAAATTAGAGGCGATATAATACTGAAGGCCTGGGAGGCTAACATAGATGAAAGTAAAATATTAGTTAAGGAAGTGAAGAAAGCTTTTGAAGAAGCATTTCATTCACTCAACAAAGGGTCATTAGGCCTCGACAAAGATAATATCTTTGAGGTCCTGGGGCAAGTTGACATAGCAAAAAATCAACTTAATTCAGGACAAACATGGAAGAGGCTCGGGCTGAAATCTTACAGTTGAAACAAATTGATATTACCCAGATCCATAAATGGATAGTCTGTCCTAGTCTGCAACTACAGTCTACATATTTAGAAGATAGGAGAATGGAATATAGGTTGCCTCACTTAGAGAATAAGTTGTATACTTTTGAGGCAAATGGCACAACTGATCCTTCCAGGTTGGCAGTGCAGTTCGTAGGCAAATGTGTGCAATGTGTCAAGCAGGGGAAAGCCAACACATCTGGGAACAAATGAGACGATGTGGGAATATCATGTACTCATATCATGATTAGAGACCATTTGTTTCTGAGTTGGAGAAAAGGAAGGAGAAACGTCTTTTCCAGTGTGGCGAAGAGACATAGGAGATGTAAGTGAAGCATTCCAAATTTCACATATTGTAATATTTACTATTTTAGAAATAATGAGAATTCCAACCGCTTAGGGTTGAGAACATTTTTTGTATAAATACATATTTCAAAGACTTATCATGGGTTGCTTCTTGTCTTATTCTAACTAAGAAAACTCATCCTTTTGTGAGTATTAATACAAGTGCAGACAAGGATTCCAAATTTTGTGCAGTTTGAGTTATGTGCTTATTTTTTATTCCATATCTCTAGTTTTCTTTATGTTACTCCTTGGTAAGTGAGTGTTTACAATTAGTATAACATATACTGTAATCACATTTTATCATTTATTTGATAAGAAAGCATTGTTTCCTCTGTCTTTGCTATTAGTAAATACAAGACCTACAAGCTACTTGGATCACTGTATCTTATATCCTTTCAAGGGTGCATTCTTTATTTTCTTCTACTGTAAACAAGGTAATATTCATCTATCATTGATGCCTCATTTTGTTTAATAGTTTTGTAATTTTCTCTCGCATCACTTGATTTTATTACTTGAATCAGACGACGAAACATGGTGTCTATCCTGTTCAATTATTAATTTCATTTAAGGGTTGATTCTCATATAATTAACGGAAGAAAAAGTACCTTTTAAAACATTCCTTAAATTCTTGATGCCTTGACATTACTCTTTGAACCTTAAGTGTAATCTCAGGAACAACAACTGGGACAACCCAGTAGATAGAGTGGTACCTGGGATGGAGTTTCTCAAGGACATGGAAGACGAGGTGTTCAATATCAAGCAGAATTTAAAGGCAGCTCAGGATAGACAGAAAGTTTATGCAAACAAGAACATGACAACTAGAGAATTTAAAGTAGGGGAGCATGTACTTTTGAAAGTGAAGCCCATGAAAATCTCTTTGAAATTGGGTAGTTGTATAAAGCTGGCAACCAGATTTTGTGGTCCATTTGAAATATTGGACGAAATAGGGTCAATTGCATACATGTTTTCATTGTCTGCTTCCATGAATGTGCATAATGTATTTAATGTCTCTTTACTAAAGAAATATGTACATGATCCTAACCATGTTATTGATTGGCATCTGATTCAGGTAGAGACAGAGGGAGATTTTCAGGTTCAATCGGTGTGGGTATTGGACAGAAAAGTCAAAATTCTCCAAAATCAAGTTATAGAGCTGGTAAAAGTTTAGTGGACCTGCTACAGTCTTGAAGATGATACCTGGGAGCATGAAGATCCCATGCGGGCAAAGTACCCACAACTTTTTGAATAAACTTGAGATTTTGATCTCTATCTTTTATATGCACTAAGGATAGTGCCAAAATAAGGGGGAGGGGATGTAACACCCTAGGTTTTGAACCCCCATTTTAAATAATGTATTGTTACAATGATGAGAGGCTAGTGTGCCCAAGACATGTAATGTTTTTATCATTATTAATAATAAATACATAGTTGGCTTCTAGGCGTACAAGGACTAGAATTATAGGGGGTTATGATTCCACAAGAGAGGGTGAGGGGCTAAGTGTTTATTTCTATGTTAATTACCCTTTTTTCCTAAGGGAGGGGATCAGTTACATGAGCTTCTTGGGGAAGGCCATGAGGTTCTTGATTTCTCCACGAGGTTACTTAAACCCACCTCTGGTCTGATGGGGGGGTTCAACTGATGGCTTGTTCATTGATTCCCTATACATTCATTCATTTTCCCTCACGCATTTTCATTCACCCATTTACCCATTCATTGATCCATCCTCCTCCATGTCTCAGCTTGGGAAAGGGAACCAAACTACCAAAGAATTAGCGACAATATAGTTGGTTGTAGTGGTCGTTGGTGTGATCCAACTGTGACTTGAGGCCTGCATGTCTGAGATGCATTGGCCTATGTCCAACATTGCTCACAGCTACGAGTCCTAAGAATTCCAGCATTGAGATTCTTGACTAGTTGCGTTGGAGCCCAAATAAGAAGAAGGACTGCCTGAGGGACTACGTGGTAGAGAAGGGTGGAGGTACGTTCTCTCAGGTGGTGCAAGTTGGGTAGAAGAGAGTTGGGTACTTGGATTGTTGTGAGAGCTGGAAAGCCTGTGAGAGCTTGGGTGTTGACTGGTTTGGGAAGCCAAGTAACACTCTGGAACCATCCTTGTGGATTCATAGCCCTAGCTTCGAGGTGACGTCGTTGTTGAGTTTTGGAACAATAGTGTCTATGTTTGGGTGGAACGTCCTTGGTCTGCATCCAGTTGGTGTCATCTTTCATAAAGATAAGTGATTTTTGTTATGGTATCATTTACATGTATATTAATGTATTTTCATTGTATATTTAATTATCGTTTAATTGAATATTTAGACTATGCATGCTTGTTGACTACTATTGTGCATGTTGTTAAAGTCTTTTATTTTATGCATATTTAATTTTTAAAAAGGTATCAGTAAGAGAAAGAAGCCCAAGGGAGAGCTTCCAGGTAGCGTACCTAGGCCTGTGGGTGGTTGGGTATGTTACATAGATGCATCAATTTAATGGTAGAGAATAATAGCTAAATCTCATTTTAATTCGTAGGTGGAAGATACAAGAATTTAATTAGATAGTAGAAATTTTGTTTTTATGAGTATTATGCATCATAATGTCCCTCGGTTGGGTCAGGGTACATTACATTATGGTATCAGAGTGTCTGGTTCAAACACTGGGCTTGTATGGGCCAAGACATATTTGAATTTGGAAAATTCACTATTGCACATTTGATTGTGAGGGATTTAAGGAAAAACAAAGAAAAAAAATCAAAGCATAATCCCCAAATTTGTGAGTAAAATTCGAAGTTTGAGTGACTCAAATTTGTTTAAGAAATTTAATGAAGTAAATTTGCAAGTTGCAGAGCGAAATTTGACTTGGAAAGGTCAAAATTTGCATTTAAATGGTTGCCTGTAGCGCTAGGTAGAAGTTAAATAATCGACGACCGAGATCATATTTGATCTCTAGATCGACGATTGAGATTCACTTTGATAAATTTAAAAATTCATAGTGTTTCAACCGTTTTGAAGGTTGAGAAAATCAATGGTTGAGATTCAATTTCAGCAGTTAGGAAGACGAAGTAGATTGAAGGTCTAGATTAGTTTTCAGAGTATGAAATAAGGGAGTTGATCGATGATCAATATCATCTTGTCTTGAATATTGACGACTTGGATTCAACTGGAATTTGATAAAAAATCACTAAGCGTTGAGTTTCTCCAATAAAACTCGCTGACATCTAATGGTCGGGTCGTCCAAATTAGTGAAGAGTTGGTTTGTATAAAAGACATCATCGATGGTCAGTGGCCAATGGTTGGACATAGACTGATTTCGGTGAAGTGTTCTCAATTTTCAATGACCAATGGGTCGATGTTCAGGCATCGACTGACTTGGAAAAGTGTTTTTATCGAGCAAAATAAATTTTCGATGGCTGACGAGATGATATTCGGGCGTCGACCAATTCATCGAAATGTTCGATCCATCCAAGAGAAACAGTCGATGGTCGATGAAGGAAAGAGGGTGTTTATGTGTCATTTTATGTCAACATTCATGTGTCTTGCCACGTCAACCAATTTGACACCTCTGGATGATGTGTCATGTCATGTCAACATCCACGT